>VYZU01083046.1:2576-158239 GCA_013401355.1 Ceyx cyanopectus | reverse complement strand
TTGTGAACAGCACTTCAGGAATGGGCAGAGCTGCCATCACCTGCCACTTCTCCTGCAATCTGGAACACCTGGTAAATGGTAAAGATACCCCAGGAGCTCAACAGCACTGCCATCATGCAGCTGTATTTCTCTTGGTGTAACCTATGCCAAATTTGGATCTATTTATTTCCAGGATGTCCCTGTCCCAAGTTGTCTTGGATAATAGAGGACTAATTGATTTCACCTTTGAAAAGCCTGTAGCTACCATAGATTTCCAGAACACAGCTGAACAGATACTTCTGAAGTGTGTTGACTGATTCCTATATTTAAGAAAACTACTTAACATTATTTTCTGGCTTTTGTGATGCTCCTAAGATACTAAAGTAATTTTAATATACTCTGCTAAAATGTTTTGATGTGACTCTGTCTTTTGGTAGTCACTTGCCCTGTAATTTGTAAGTACTACACAACAACTAAAAGTTATTTTTAAATGTTATTTTGATTCCTCCTCATCTGCATTTGTTGGCAGCTATTTTCATTCAAGTGATAAGGAAGAGTGATACAATGATACAAGTGTTCCTTGTATTTATACTACAAACTCAAATATTTTAGGAAACTTACTTAATAATGTCTGTTTATGCTAAAAATAGCTTTTTGTTTTTCCTCTGATGATCTCAGTTAAGACTGCAGCTCCACTGATCAAGTACAGGCTTGTGCAATTTACGCCCAGTGGCCAGGTGCAGCTTGCAGCATGGTTTATCCCACTCACACTGGAGAAGCACAATCAGGTTGGTACATATTAACAAGATGCCATGAACAAGGCACTAGTAAATGACCTGCAGAAGGCTCCTGAAACCACAGCTACCCCACCATCATTCACCTCACAGTGAGCAGGCAGAGCTGCTGGCCTGGCAAAGGGAAGGGCTTGGTAGGAGCTGGGAGAAGCTTTCTGCCCTGGCTGGAGGCCAGGCTGGGAGGGCCTGTGGTAAAAAGCTAGAAGCATGAGGAGCATGGGGTAGGGACTGCTTTGGTAAGCTGAACATAAAATAAAAGGTTGGGTGTTGCACTGATGGAAGCTGGTGTGCCCCCCACGCTTTTGACAGGGAGTGGAGTGAGGGTGTCTGAACCAGGTGGCACAGCCCAGCTTAGCCACCTGCACCTCAACTAATGCCAATTTGGATAATCCCCTGCAACACACTTGCAACGTTCTGGGAATGAAATCCAGGGATCTCATAGGTCTGTAACATAATGTTGGTTAATCAAAATATCTAATGATCCACCCATTCATTTGAGTTTTGCAGGCCTGTCATTTTCAAACATGAGGTTTAGTTCAAATTCTTTAAAGTGAGCTTTGGTTTTTTTCTGGCTTTCTTATTTATTTCTCCAAGACAAAACATTCCTGCCTACGAAGCATTTGCATAGAGCCAGACAAGCACCATCAGCACACAGTTCCCTCCAGAAACACCGCATTCCTCCTAACCAACAGTCCTTTAAATGTTGCCGCTCACTTAAACCCAGTCAACTTTGTTTCCACCGAGACCTGCCACTTGGTAAACACCCGCTTCCCATCCTCACACTCACCGGACTGGAGCGAGACCCCAGTCAGGCAAAAGGCACCTGGGGGCCACAGGTGTGAGCCCGGGAGCCGGAGGGATGACCGCGGCCGCACGCGTAGTGGGGATGGCCGCGCAGCAGCCCGGGCACACCGAACCGGGAGGACGAGGGGCCGCCACGCCCGGGCTGCCTCCTACCGCTGTTCCCCGCCCGTCCGCCCCCCCCCGGCCTTTGCCCGTTACCTTGTAGCGACGGAAGCCGTCCAGCTGCGGACCGCTGACATATCGCCACCGCCACATCGCTCCGCCGTGCGCCGTGCCGGGCGCCAGCCGGGGAGGCGGGGGGAGGAAGGCGGTGGGGCCGGGGGCGGGCGGAGGGCGGCTCCCTGGCCGCGCCCCTCGGGCTGGGTCCGGCCCCCGCCGATCGGGCACCCCCTGGGGTAGCGCGCGTCCCCCCCAGCTGCGAGGCCGTGGCCTCTCCCCGGGTGGCTCCGGGCGTTTCCCCGTGGTCCCAGCGCGTTCCTCCGGGCTCGGTGCCAGCCTGCCATCGTAAACCGACACATCCTCACCTTGCTCGGCGCTGTGATGAGGGTCTGCGGCATCTCCCCGCGGTCCCAGCGAGCCGTCATCACAGCGGCGTTGCACATCAGGCCCCGAAACGTTTTTTTGTGGTTGAAGGCGTGTTAAAGATGCCATGTTTATAGTACGCACGAAGACATGCCTGTGAAGACCGTATACAAAACAAGGCTATTTAAGTAACGTGGTTAGAAACGGGTGACACTGGGGATTAAAGATTTTATTGGATTCTTTTACAGCAATAATCTGCCTCTCAAATCTCTACTAAAACACATGCACCAGAGCCCTTCATACCACATCAGCCTGCAGTATGTTCCGAACCTCCTGATTTCCAGGGAAGGGAGGCACTGGTGTAGGGAAAAGACTGGAAAACAACAGGAGTAACATTTCAGCTGCAAATGCATTTAAGCATATGGCACCACACCTCTTGGTACCTGCTCTACACACTAGTAGAGGGAGAGTTGAAACCATACATATCAGGGGCTGAGATCTTATTGACCAGGTGGAGTCTATCCAAAAAGGGAATCAATTAAAATCCATTACTAGCACCCTGTGAGCTCTTCCAGGGAACCTAATGCATTGTGAGAGCCAGTGTTATTTTACAAACTGTGCAGGTTTGGTAGGAATTACATACAAGTTAAAATTGCTAAGTGCAAACTGTATATAATGGTTCTTGTTCTGTATTATTAATCACACATTAATCACTTAAGATGTGCTTACACCTATATTCTGCTTCCAGCAGCAGCATTTAAAACTGCTCTTGAAAAAAATCCAGAACTGTAGCTCTTGGCTTCAAGTTACTAAATTAAAGCTTGATTCCAGATAGGAAAGCTAAAGTGCTTGGAAATCATATTTTTTCAGGAGCCAACTCTAATTTTAATTAATGTTCATACCCTGGATTTTGATTTAGAACTCCTTGACCTCTCATTGTTATATCAAGTTCTTAAATTGTATTATGTTATTGAATTAAATTATAAGGGTATCTAAGAAAAGACTTGTGACTACCAGCTACTAGGCTTGAATATTCAGGCTATACCAAACATACTCCTGCCAGCCTATTCACAGCTCCAACAATTTGGGATCTGCCCCCTTCAGGCTACAGGAGAGGTTGTTCAGAAAAATCGTCCTTTTTTCACTTGGAAAGAAACGGCACTAAAAATTGTGAGCATCTCAGGATTTCTTCCCCATGAAAGTTGCTAGGCATGAAGGCCTGAATTCTCAGGCTGTCCCTCACCTACTCCTGCCTGCCCAGCTGCTAGGCCTAATCATCTATGTAAACAACTATCCAAATTAATTTATGTTATTAAGTCTAAAGACTGTTGGATTTGTAGTGTCCTACATAAGGAATGTGTGCACTGACTCTGCCTTATGACATTGCTCCAGCATCAAGGTGCTTGCTTTTCTGAAATGGTCACAGAGAACTTTCCTCACTTTGTATGCTTTTAAATTTACATTGAAAAAAAGTGTGCTGTCACAAAGATATAGAACATATAGATATTGCAGATATAGAACACAAGTTTTATTTCCTCTTCTTCTCTGAAAACTGTATTTGTGATAATCTTCTTTAAAATACTGTCATAAATACTCCACTAAAGAGTGAATGTAAAGGACTGCATAGATGTACAAATGTGATTTCATGAATTAATTCCTCAGCGTGTTCAGTATCTGCTGATGAGCACATCAAAGGAGGCAGCTGGAGGCATTAGATAAGCCACACTGCAGAGAGGGAAGCAGGCTGGAGACTGGGTATGGAGCATTACAGGGCAAGCTACGACATGTGAGAACAGAAATGATACTGATATGTGCTAGCCTTGGATTGAAGTAACTTCCTTCATTTTGGCATCACGATCCATGGGAAAGGTTGGTCCTCCAGACCAAGCAGTCAGGTGAGAGCAAACCCCAGAGCCACGTGCTTTGCTGCTGCACCCGATGCTCTCGATGTTCCCATGTGAACCTCTCTATGTTTAGATGTTATTCTATGGTTACATTTTTCAATCTGAGATGCCTTTGAGTTCTTTCCCAGACAATTGTTGGAGCTGTGATCCAAGCCATCTGTCCTACAGGCAGGGCTGTGGGAAGCACAGAGCAAGCAGCCTTAGCGCTGTAGCACATTCTCTTGTGTCTTTTCTGGAAAGCTATTGAATTGTTGTAGCCTGAATGAAGAGGAGCTCTAATTGGAACTAGCATGTGAGTGTTATAAACTGAACAAACTCCCGTTTCACAAGCTTGAGTGTGGATAAGATGAGCATTGAGACAAAAGCCAAAATTAGAGCACAGTTAACTTTCACTATAGAAAAAAAGAAGTTTTATAACAAGTGTGACTGGGACGTTTGTGACAGTTCAGCCTCTACTAAGTAGATGATCCAAATGTGGCTTTCTGCAGAGCAAGGGGAAATAATACAAGGCCAGATTTTAATCCAATGAAATCAACCAGGGAATTCTCAGGTGTTGTTTACTAATGATATGTTGTACCAAGAGAAAAGCAGTGATTTCTTATTTTGAAAGAGCATATTGTACTACTAATACATGCAATAAAAAGTTAAAAAGAGTAGCTGTTCCCAAGATATGAATGGTATTTAAAAAAAAAACAAACAAACCAAACATCAAGACAAGTTTTATTCTTAATCTATCAAAATAGTAGGCTCAGTATGGCTTAGAATAAATCCTTGGCTTTCGGTTTTCACTATTACAAGTTATATTAATAAATTAGTAATGATGGAGCTTCTTGCACAGGGAATACTGCCTAGTATGGCAACTTTGGCTTTTAATAATTTATGACAGTGTCATGTTCATTTCCTAACTTCAAGCTGCCTGCTATGCAATAGCCTTTATCTAGAAGGCATCTAGGAGAGAAACATTGGACCCATTTTTAAAAAGGGTAGAAAGGAGGACCCTGGGAATTACCAGCCTGTCAGCCTCATCTCTGTACCTGGGAAGGTTCAGTCTGGAGAAGTTTCTGGAGAGACCTTCTTGAGGCCTTTCAATGCATAAAGGAAACCTGTAAGGAAGATGGGGACAACCTTTTTTTAGCAGGGTCTGTTGCAACAGGACAAAGGGCAATGGTTTTAAACTGAGAGAGGGTAGATTTAGACTAGATAGGAGGAAATTTTTTTACAATGGGGGTAGTGAATCACTGGAACAGGTTGCCCAGAGAAGTACTTGAAGCCTCATACCTGAAAACATCCAAGGTCAAGTTGAATGGGGCTCTGAGCAACTTGTTGCAACATCTAGTTGCAGATGTCCCTGCTCACTGCAGGGGGTTTGGAATAGATGACCTTTAAAGGTCCTTTTCAACCCAAAGTGTTCTGTGATTCTAAGGCATCTAACAGTGTATTCCTGCCTACTTCATAAAGTAAGAAAAAGCAGGTAAATCACACAGAGAACAAACCCAAAATGATCAGCTGCCAAAGCAGCTCAGGAAGGGTCTGGAACAGGTAAAGAAGAAACAGTGTGTGACACCTCAGATCCCCCTAGAATGTGTCGCACATAGAAAATGGGGCAGTGCTTCCCTCCCCATCACTGCATGGCCTGGCACGAGTCTGTTAATACTCAGGGTCTATGAGGTAAAAGAATAAAGCTTTTGTAAGGTGCCTAGAGTCAGTTTAGAGGCTGAATTTCAGTTGCAGGCTCTCTGTAAACTTACCTTGATCTGTTAGCCTGCTTAAAACTCATGGCTACTTAACCTGCTATGAATGCTAGAAAATGAACAAATCTAATCTCAAAAATAGCTGTGTCAGTTCCGAAGCCAGCAGTCCATTTTCAGTTTCAGTTTGCCCAGGGGTAGACAAGCTCCATGAAAGTAGACTCCTGCTAGCACTGAACACAAAGAAACAGCAGAAAACATCAAAAAGTCAGTGATCCTAAGTTGCCACGGGCAGCGCTTGGTGGTGGGACACTGAGACAGTCCCACTCATGCCCAGTGCACAGCCACCCTTTGCCCATCAGCAGCCAGAAAGCCCCCAGGGCTGAAGCCCCTCCTGGCTTTATGACCCAGAGGCAAGGGCTGATAAAAAACTGCTTCCCAGGTATGTTAATTCATCTAAACCACATTTGTGCTTCTGATTCTTAAGTGATCGGCCATTCATTTTTAATTTTCATGCATGTAAGAACTTTGACTTCATCTGCTTCACTAAAACCTGCCAATTCCCTGAGGATTTGGAGGGTTTTTTCATTTATTTTTTTTCCCCCCAGGTTTACAGCTTGCCTCTGGACAGCCATGCACTGTACTGGGAAATGGGACAATTTCATTTAGGGTGGAACCAACACTGCAGCTTTGACATGAAAAAGTCTGAAGTGTTTAATGCTGTTTCCTAGGAAACCTGAGGAAGCCTGGAGTCATCCAAATGTAACAGTCTGCAGGAGAAAAGATTATTTTGGACCTCAGCTGGGGATCTGCCTGGGATCTAGGCTAGGCCTTGGGATCACCTCTTTCTTGCCTGCTAAGATTCATAAAAATCCAGCCGACCCTGAGAGACAGACTCTGAAACACTGAATTAGTTTTTCCTCATCTGTCTCACCCCAGGTAGGTGGCTGGAATGTTTGTGACTTTTTAAAACTTTACTAAGGAAATGACTCAAACCAAAAACCTTTCTCATGAATTTGACATTGTCTGTACCAGGCTTTATACACTGGAAAGCTTTTAAAGTTGTAATTTAATGCTGTGTAAGAGGAAATGAATCCATAAACCCTGTCAGAATAAAGGACAGGCACATCCAATCAATATAAACAAGTTCTCCAAACTACAGTAATTTAAGCCTCCTAAATTTTGATTCATTTGTATAAAATATATTTAGTTTCTTCAAGAAGTTCTTTCTGCACAGGGACAGCACCACCAACAAATAAATGTTTTTTCTTTTTTCCTGCATTTCACTACAGAAAATGTTTTACTGTTATCAGGTAAAACAGTGGGTCTCAAACTATTATTTAAGCCTGTGTATATATATAAAAAAATAGTTCTTCAAAAATTATATAGCCAATTGCATTAATTATGACTTGCCAAAGGACAATGCACAGAAACTGTTAACAGACTAGAAGAATAATGTACTGATATTATGAAGCTTTAACTTTCGTCAAGATACTCAGTGTCTATTACTCTTTATCCACAGAAGGATTATTTTAAAAAACAATCACAGCTCTATTTTAATTCCTATTATACAGGGTGATTTTCTGACCCATTTCTTCCCAGAGAAGACCATGGAAACAAAGGAAATCTATTGATTGAGTTGCCTTCTTGGGCTTCTACAGAATGAAGTTCCTCCCAGGTGTGAGCACCTTGAAAAGAGCTGATGTACAGTAAAAAATAATAGACTCACTAAGCAGACCAGACTTCTGTGATCCACCCATTTCCCCATGGTGTAGCTCAGAGACTATTTAACCGAGTAGTGCAATACCATACTATTTAAAGTATCAAAGAAAACCACTTTGATTATCTGTAATAGAATTAATTTGTCAGTCTGGTAATTTCAGAAGAAATACTGCAAATTTTTGGAAGGCTGAGCACACAGCACTTTTAACTCTGTTTTGAACATAACAATCAAAGGCGGTGTGGGGTTTGGATGATGATGTTTCTGGCTCTCCTCTCTTCTCAAAATACACTTTAATTAGTAGCAGTTTCATAAAAGGAATCTGAGATGGGTATTGGCCACAGGGTGCCTTGGAAAAGTACAAACTGTAAACTACAGACATTGATATATGTCATTAGGGTTTAATAATAATGCAACCATATAGTATCTTCTGTCAAGATGCAAGTGCTTTATTCTTAACTGTTTAACAGCAACAGCTTAAGTGACTTTCTCAAGATCATTCAAAAAAGCAAATAGAGAACCTGTATGTCCCTTTCTGCCTATGTTTCCACTCATATCAGAAAAACATTTTCAGAGGTCATAAGCTTCTTCTTTCCCCCTTCAGTTAGTTGCAATTATTCTAGGGGACAGAAAGTCCATTCAGAACCGTTTCAAAGTCCCTGTTGCATCTTGGTACTGACAGTGCCCTTTTGCCTGTTCATTTATCAGCTTGCTTGCTGCTTAGGGAGATAAAAATCTTAGTTAATGGCTTAACAGCAAACATATTTTTCATGAAACGCCTTTGCTCAGACACCCAGCCCGTGTTTATACCCCCGTGCTTTATCTCCTTGGGGTGTTAAAACAGCACCTTTCTGAGGGAGCCTTGGATATCGCGAAGGATGCAGAAGCAAAGCCCAGGCTGGAAATCGCGTTCCACACCCAACCCAGTTCAGACGCTGCTCGCCACTCCTCCTCCTCAGCAATCAGGGCTGCCAACTCCGCCAGAGCCCAGGGCACAGGCAAGCGGGCTCAGGGCAAAAAGGCACCCAGCGGGGCCTTCCCAGCGCCCCCAGCTTCACCTACGGCCGCAGGGGCAGCTCGGCGCGGGAAGGGTCCGCACCCCAAAGCCACCCAGGCCGGAGGGACGCGGTGCTAGTAACGCCGTTTGCTAACGAGAGAACCCCGACAGCTCCCGGTGCTCCCCGAGCCCGTTAGCACCGCCTTTGCCCCGGCCGCGCTGTGAGAAGGACCGGCCCGGCCCTAGGGTGCAACATCCAGAGCCCCGCAGGGAGGAAGAGAAGAAGACAAGCGACCAATGTCCCCCGCACCGCCACCGCAGCGGGAATGGGGAAACCCCGCAGCCCATCCGCGCTCAGCCCCGCCCGCCTAGAGCCCGCCCATGACGCGTGCGCCCGCGCCTGCACATTCTGACGTCACCCATGCGCGGCGCCACGCCCGCCCAATCAGAAACCGCGGCTGTCGCGGCGCCAAAGCTACAAAGGGCGGGGGAGTAGCCCCGGCCCAGGAGTGGGGATCCCCTTTGCCCCGCCCCCGGCAGCGGACGTGGCTGCCTTGTCAGGGGGCGATGCCCAGTAGGAAGGTACGGGTGCGGGACGGAGGGAGGGGAGGGGGCTCTTGCGGGTCGGGCGTGGTGGGACCGGGAAGCCGTCACCATGAGCCACGCTCCGGGTCGAGCCGCGGCTCCCGCTGCCCTGCCAGCGGCTCCCCCCCTGCAATTCTCCGCGGTGGGCTCGCTGTGCGTCCCGGCCAGCCGCTGATGCAAGTGCTTTCGTAGCCAGGACCCCGTAGCCAGGGGTGGAGGAGGAGGTATAGCCCCCCCCCCCCGCCCAGTTTGCTCGAACTCGAGCTCGCAGCTTGGGCTGGCGTCCCCCCTGCAGCCCTCGCCCGAGCGTGGCGAAGCGGTGCGAGAAACGCACCCGGCGGCGAGCCCGGGGAGGGCGGTCCGGGTGGCGGGTTGTGTTCCGCTGCCGGGCCCGCCGAGCGCAGCCTGCAGCGGGGGTTGCCGGATGGGGCGGGGGGGCTCTCTCCGGCTCGCTGTATGGCAAAGCTGCTGTGCCGGCAGCCCCCTGGGGCGGCGTAACCCGGGCTGCCTCCCTCCCTCCCTCGCTTTAGCGGTGCTCGCGGTTGCGTAACCTTGACCTTGTACTCGTCGTGGCATCGTGGGAGCGCAGCTGTACTGCGGGAAAGAGTGATTCAGCCTTCTATTAGATCACAGACAGGGGGAAAGTGCAGGGAAAGGAAAACTGAGTGCCAGAGGTTGTCAAAATTGCCAGGCTTAGTACTCCCTCGAGGAGCTCCGTTTCTTTTCGCGTGAGTGGGAGCAGAGGGAGGCGAGGCGTTCAGTGCTCCTCTGGGGTCTCCTCGCTCCGGTAGGTTGATGTATTTTGCGATGCTTTCAGGACAGTAATTGCGGTGCTGTCTCTGATTTGCAGGGCTCAGGCTGGTTTTGAGGTACAGCTGAAAGGCAGGGCACCGAGTTCCGTTGTTTGCTCTATAAATGCAAACGGAGTTCAAATGACCGATCAGTATTCTAAAGCGTTTAGCACGTGGGTAGAAAAGTGTGAATATTCTACACCATTTTAAAATGTAACTACCTTTAAATACCTTATTTTTAATGGTAACATCAAGCTTAACCTACCATGCTTAAATTACCTTGCAATACTGCTACTATATGTATTTTCTTAAAGTTTTGAAATACTTGACTAGTGAAAAACTACACGTTTCACTGTCATGGTTTTACCAGCTCTTGTTGTAAAGTGATGACAGCTTTTGAGAATAGTTTCTTTAGCAGACAAAGATAATGTTCCTCACTCTATCAGTGAAAAGTGTGCTGGTCAAGTAAAGACAACAGTCCTCTCCAATTGCTAACTATTAATTAAACCACTTTAAAAAGCCCCAACCTGTTAGATACAATAACAGTAGCACATCTTTTTTGTTATCCTAAACATTTTTTATAATCTTGTGAAAGCTTTTCTAAAATCCCTGTCTTCTAATCATTTTGACAAAGTGCAGATCTCTAACTGCACCATTTCTAACCAGCTATTAATATGTAGTACACTCTTATTACACGAGGGTTTTTTCCTTAATGGAAGAAATACCTGTGATTTGTGGAGCAGCCCCAAGAAACTGGATTTGTCTGGAGTGTAAAGGGCTGTGTCGTGAATAGTCTTGGAACATACAGTCCCAGTGACTTCATACATGGTGCTTCTGGGCAGCACATATTTGGCATAAGTAACAACTTAGATTGGTTGAGTGGAGGTGTTCTAGGTAGGATCATCTAATTAAAAATCAAATCTAACCCCCCTGGCCCCATACTTTTTAGTATTCTGTTGCATAATCTCTGTATTTACTGAGTTTTCAGTGTCTCCCTTTTCATCACTCACACCCACGCAGATTGGTTTACCTTCATCTCACTGGAAATAATGAAGGGTTTAACAGAAAACAAACATGGAAAAACCAGATAAACCCAAACCAAACAAAATATTACATAAATAAAAAGCAAACAAGAGCCATTGTGTGGTTTTTGTTTTGAGCCTGGCTGCATCCTCCTTGGGAGGAAAGCAGCATTTAATTTCTCCCTATGTAATAATGTTAACCCTTGATTAAACTGCCGTGGCCTCATTACTTGATATCATGTCCTCATTAAAGTGCTTTTGATTCCTTATTTAGTGCCATATAGGATTCGAGGTTGTACTTCTCATTTGTGTATCTGTGGGAGCGGTTATGGGGGCAGTTTGATTTTGATAAACCTCTTGTAGTAGCTACTTACTTTGTGGTGTAAATACCCCCAGCAGTTTTAGAAGAGGCTCTTAAGAGGGGTCAGCTGCCATCAGAGGAAACTGCAAAGCCTGCTTGTTCTGCTCTGTCTCCTTACTGGTAACAACAGAACCAGCCAACTGGAGGGGCCAAGCAAGATGCTGTTCACTGTATCACTATGGGAGACACTTGTTCTATTGTGAGCACTAAAAAAATTGAGGAAACAAATACATGTTTTGGGTTTTTTTCCCAGCTCATTAAAAATTGGAATTTGTCTTTAAATGTTCAGAAAATACTTAAGGGCTGTCTAGATTAAGTAAATTTAACTTGAAAAGAATTGTGTGCACAGTGTTGTTGAAAGGCTTGTTTTCCCTTGTAGCGGAAGCGGTTTTGGAATGCAGCATGCACCCCTTTCCCAGATGAAACACCCCTGCAGCTGAAAAAATCCAATCTCGGGACATCAGTGGCTGCTGCTTCACTTTCCACTGCATGGCTTAGGCGTGGGGATGGTTTCCAGAGCACTCCATTGCTGGAGGTAAAATGCTTAGCGGTGTAAGAAAGAGATGCAAACTGACAGTTAAATTAATTTCCATGCTTGACTTATAAGGTTTTACCCTTTTTTTTCTGCTTTGTTCCCCATTTAATAGCATATTGGGATTGTCAAAGTAGACA
Organism: Ceyx cyanopectus; assembly: GCA_013401355.1. NCBI lineage: Eukaryota > Metazoa > Chordata > Aves > Coraciiformes > Alcedinidae > Ceyx > Ceyx cyanopectus. The sequence goes on along the minus strand of VYZU01083046.1, from coordinate 146,400 downwards.
AAAATGGAAAGTGAGGTTGCATAAGGTCATTGTCTTAACTTGTTAGTGTAATCTTCTGAGCATATGTTAATTTGTTCTAGATAGCACCACTTGTAAAATTTCAGTAATACACTAAGGGATACAAAAGTAATGGCACATTTGGGATGGAGCACTGCATTCCCCCAAAAAAATATGGAACAAAGACTCTATAGTTTGCCTTAAATTTTTTTTGCTAGGTTTAAAGAGTATATTTGCAACAATGAATTCACTATAGAAAATCCTGCTTTTGGTGACCCTGCAGATGTGGATCTTGGTGCAGATGCTCTTTGGAAAATATATCAAATTATGCTTAATTTTTTGTGTGTCTTGGTCTTGTTCAGAGCAGTTCAGCCAGCTCTGCATGAAAAGTGCTTTGTGCAGAAAAATTCTGTTCAACCAAATTGCTTTTCTGTTTCTTCTGGTACTGAGCAGTCAGTGTTGCATAGCTTCTGGGATTTAATAAAAATCAGAGACAGGGCTGCTGAGTGCTGCTTTCTGTGCCCTTTGAATAGGGCACATGCTTTATCAAGCATGCTTTTCAGCCCACTTCTGACATTTTACTGCTGAAAGTACTAGCTCTTGTACTTTGCAAGGTCAGATGTAATTCCTTTTGTTGTCACAGTAAGTTTGTTTTCCAAAACAACGAAAATTCAGCTTTTATGTTGCTGTTTTAATGTTTTATTACCTCATTAGTTATAGTGCAGTCTAGTAGAAGATAGAAAAAACCTCATTTGAAATTGTGCTACTAAGTTGCAGGGTGAAAATAACAATTTTGAGTATATTATTACATGTTAAAATAGCCTTTGAAGCCTTTGTGATTAAATCTCTCTATGCCTTTCTTTAACATAGTCCCCGAGACCTACTGATAAGAAATCCAGGATTAAGAAGCATCTTGGACCACTGTTCACATCTGCTGAAGCTGCAGCAGGTATGTAATAACTGTTTCATGTTAACTTTGTCAGAAGCCTGTCACTTTGTTTTGCCCTTTATCAAGGTGAAAGTTGTCTCAAAATACTGGTTGCTTCTTCTCTTATTGTAATCAGAATTTGATTAAGATTAGTTAATCAGAATTTATATTAATCAGAATTTTAAGAGCCATAGTTGTGATGCTATTGTGTTTGGGCTCATCTGTTCCCTAGAGTGGCAGAAATATATCCTGCAAAGCTGCAGGTACTTCAGCAATTGCTCTTGAGCAGGTAAAAAGCATCACTAATGCTGTATGTAGTGCATGTTTAATTTTGTCACATTTTTAAGAGGAGGGAATGGAAAACAACCCTTAATTGTCTAGATAGAGGGTGAAATGATTCTTCTGCTAGCGACAGACAAACAGGCATGAGGGAAAATGCATCTTCTGTTAAGTATGAGCAATAGATAGAAAACCAGAATTTTGTCAATCTTTTTTCAGTCTTCTATATGCACTTAAATCTGTTTAATATTGTGATTGGAAAAAGAACTCTAGGCATAATAAAAGGAGGATTATTTAACTCCCTCCAGTTCCTTCCCTTTTTGAGTCCAGCGGAAAGCAAAGAAAGAGGGGGCAGTGGCTTCTTCAGTCTTTGTATTTCTACTTGCTCCAGGAGCTAGTGATGCTTCTGTTGCAGCTAAGTAACCTACTGGGCACCTTTTGTCTACCTTATGGAGTTCCAAATCATGTTCTTGATTTCTGAAAAGCACCTCTGTGTTGCAGAAAGTGATGTGCTTTTGTTTCTCTTCTGGGGTGTCCTGACTAATTCCTAAACACAGTAGTTGTCTAACTTCCCATTTACCTAAAAAGCTTTAGTAGTGGTAGGAAGTGGGAAGTTCTGCTGTGCTATGATTGCTAATTCTGTATGCTCCATGCTAAACATTAATCCTTTTCTTCTTGGTCTTGTTATTAAAAATGATGGAGGAGGTTACTTCGAATTTAAATGTTGCTCTGCAAAAGCACAACAGCTATTCTTTGTTATTCCTGAAAAGCTTGAATTTTTTTCTCTCAGGACAAAGTTGGTGAGTAATCTCTACTAATGGAATATTTTCATTTGCTATTCATGCTATAGAGTCAGAGAAATCCCAAACCTAGAATTCTAAGGAGACCCTTTATTTTAACAGGGCAAATGTGGGAGCATTAGGACTGTGTGTAAAGGACTATGTCTGACAGGCATTACTTGTCCTCTCCCTGCTGAAGGACAGGGTGATAGTCTCATTATATAAAATATTAGCATTTAGTGTGAAGAACCAAAACTAAAATAATACTTGCATGTATAAGAAATGTGTGAATTAATGTCCCAGTATTAGTTTCTGATGCCTGATGATAGAATTGCTATTTTTTCCCCAGTTCAAAAATAGTAATACTTCAATTTTTAAGAATGTTAAATTTACCAAAGTTGCATTTCTGTAATCTAACACGTTACAATTCTTTTTAACAGGATCTGCTGCTCCTGCTGAAAGCTCTAAGGAAGATGAGGACATAATCTGGACCTCTAGTGGCAGTGAGTTTTCAGATGATGGAAATAAAACATTGATTCCAAGGCTACACAGCAAATCAAGTCATGCTTCCAAAATAGAGGAATCACCGAGCAGACAGGATTTACTGTTAGAGGACAGTAGTAGTGAAGGTAAGATTCAACATAGGCAGATTTGTCAAGAAGCCTTCTTGCAATTTCAAGTTCTGTAATGAAAATTCTTTGAGGTCATTCTGCCAAAATGACAGGATCTGATCCTATTTCTATTAAATCAGTTTGGATTTTTTTGTCAATTCCATCTGAGTATGGAATAAGCTCATAGTATAAATTATATACAAAAGAAATGTAAACCTTGGAGTAAAGGAGCTTATTTGGGCAGGTTATGCACTGAGTAAAACATGTCAGTTTATTTCAATATATTATAGTTTGTACTGGTTCCTTCTCTATGTTGTGGCACAGATAGTGGGGTTGTGAACAGCTCTCTGCCTGCCCTGTCCTGCTGGTGATGTTGCTGTCTGCTCCACGGAGTAGCTGTGGCAGACTTTGCAGCTGCAGGGAGCATTCCATTCTGCAGCATGTTTGTTTTGGGACGCAGTATTCCTTGTTCTCCCTGTCAGCTGTATTGTGCAAACAGCTGTGAGTTTTGTTCTTAGGACTTGGTTTTTTAACTCGTGGAGCAGGGGGTGATGGAAGGGAGAGAAATTGATATTAAAAGTACAGCTAAAGATAGAATAATCTTTACTTCAGTGGTCTGTTTTGCAAGTGTTAATTAGAATAATGTACAATTTGCAGTATAACTTGTTAGGATTATTTTCAATGCGAAAAATAAATCGGGTTATCTTAGTAATACTTCAGCTACATCTGAAGTGTTTCAGCTATACTTCACATCCTGCATGTCTGGCAAAGTGTTCAAACACCACTGGGTTGAGCAAATGGATTGACAGGTTTACTTCTTGTGCATGACTCTGGTTAAACAGGCTCCTTAGGTTTAAAAACAAAGGCTCTGTAGGTTTAAAAACAAAAATTAAAAGTCTTCCTCTTCTCATCCATGTTTTTGTCCTTGATTTAACATTGTGATTGACATATCTGGTGGTCATCTTTAATTTCTAGTGATTTTCTTGCCATCTTTTTGAAATGACTGTCAATTGTCTAGACTGCAATCTAATACTCACCAGGAATCTTTCTAAACTGCTATTAATATCATTGTTGCATTTATCTTCTGCAAGTGTATCTTAAGTTTTAATCTTTAATTCTTGTTTATTGAGACAATACACAGGCTTATTTTTACTCTTGTAAAATAGTAAAATTTGGTTTCTCTGTTTAAATGAAGAAACCCTGATGTATCATGTATCTGCTTGAAGGTTCTGAGGAAATCCAATCACTTCCAATTTTTTTTTCCAAACCCCTATATAAATTGAGAGCAGTGGTGGGTAGAACAACTGTAATTGCCATGCTTTTTCAAGTAGCTATCTTATACACTATATACCTCTGTGTAGATATAGGCACAGTTGTAAGTATAACAAGATAATAGCTGAGAGTGTGTGAGAGTTTTTTCAGTGTGGTGTATTTCATGTCAAGTTCACCTTCAGAAATAGCTCTTGAGCATGACAAGCTAGAACTGATTCTCATATTTTAAGGAATTTATACTGCTGCCACAAGTTGCATGCAACTTGCCACGTGACTCAAGAGTGACCTCTTTGTTAACTGGTCACCAGTGCCTGTGTTAAACTTTCTGATGAAGCTGTATTGTGGGTAGAAATGCTCTTGTGTGTGAAAGAGCAGGTGATGCCAGAGCTGGGTGTTTGCTTGTCTGGGCAGTTTGGAAGTTCCATGAAGAAACTAGTGATGCAAAATATAGTGGTACTGCCACAGTTCTATGGATCTGTGCAGGTGTCTGGTGTGTTTTGCAGGTGGTTCCTTTCTCTGCTGACTGCCTCTCCCCTTTATGTCACTCTTTCAATGTTTGAAATGCAACATTTACAAAAACAGAAAAGCAAAACAAGCAAAGCTTTCATCCCTCTTCCTTCAAATATGCTCACTGACACAAAATACAATGAGATTTTTCTTCTTGGTATCTTGTGGGCACTTGGACCTGAAGGGTGGGGAGGCTGCTATGGCAGCTCAGGCTTCCACTGCCTTCAGGAGATCCTCGAAGGTATGAGGGGACTTGTGGAGTTGAGTTCCATACCACCCGGTCATGCGGATGGTGAAAGAACTGTTCTGCATCTCTTTGCTTACTGCTGTTTGGTTTTGCTTGCTTTTTTTTAAAATAAATTCCATCTGTTCTTGTGCCTGTTTCTATTAATTTATCTTAAACAATCCTCTGTCAGATGTGCTTAGAGGTTGGATGTGCAGACCTGTGTATTTTAGGAGGTGACTGTTTTAGCTGCCTTTCTTGCCAAGTGCCTTTTAACATGCATTTCTCAATGAGGGTTACCACTGATAGCTGATGCTAACTTATACCAAATTTTCAGCTGTTCCAATTCTGAACAAGCACACTTGGAAAATTAAACTATGCAAATCCTAATTAAATCCTAGGAAAATTAATAACTAAAAAACCCTACTTATCTAGGAAGTACTCTGCCTCTTTGTGTCTGGTACTTTGAAATCTTTGTAGTAGTTTTCAGATCTTCACAGAAGATTGCCTGCTAGTAGGATTTACCTTTTATGAGAGGATTATAAAACAGTTAAACATCAGTTGAGCATATGTAAAAAATGTTGCTTTTTTCCCAAGCTCAGGCTAAGTACTGCTGTTACCTCATGCTTATGAAGAATATATGGGGGCTAAGAAAAATTCTTCACAAATATTTGATTTTAGATGGATTGGAGTTCATTGACTGGGAGAAGGATAGTGATTCCACTGATAGGTGTGCTGGATCAGAAAAAGATGACAGCTCACTGGAGATCTCAGACTCGGACTCTTGCACAAACATTAATTCCCAGCCTGTCAAAGAAGAGAAGGATGAGCTTTGTAAGGTAAGAAACTGTTTCAAATTTAGGGGGAAAAAAACCCCCAACCTTCTACTATAATAAAGTGTATTCATAATGGATTGCATTTAATTTGGAAGAATGTGAAGGTTTTGCTTCTCTAGCTCTCCAGAAGGAATTCTGTGCCAAAGATTTTTAAGGCATTTTCTGTGACTGCCAAACCTGAAAACCCTACGGTGCCCCACATGTAGAGATTGGAAGTGCAGTCACCGAATCAGGGGATGCCTGAGATGTTAAGGCACCTCTGGAAGTCAGCTAGTCAAACCCTCTGCTCAAAGCAGGGTCAGCTGGTCGTGTTCGATTAGGCTTTTTATTATCTTCGAGGATGGAGACTCCACAATCTCTGAACAACCTGTGCCAGTGCTTGGCAACTCTTGCTCGTCCTTATTTCTAAATGGCATTGGCCACCCCGATCCTGCTCCGTCGTGCGGCGCTGGGTGTCCGGATCGCGTCCCTGCGCTCCCGGCCCGGCCCCGCCAGAGGGCGCCGCAGGCTCGGCCTGTGAGGCCCCGGCCCCGGCCGGCGCTGCCCTCCCGCGGGCGCGGCCCTGCAGCGGCTGCTCCGCCGGCGGCGGTGACAGTGGCGGGGGCNTGACAGTGGCGGGGCCGGTCCTGGCGCGCAGCGGAAGCCTGATCACCGCCTGCGGGCGTGGGAGGGAAGCCGGCCGGGCTTCGGCCGAGGGGAGATGGGAACGGGAAGGCTGTCGTGCCATGCGATTAAAGCTTTACTAATACGCCTTTACATGTCTGTATCGATTCTTTCGGAGCGAGAGTGTGGATGGAGGATAACGGTGGGTTCTGCTCCCGGGGAGAGAGTGGAGTTCCGTCTCCCCATGGGCAGGGCAGTGTGCCAGCTGCCTGTGACCCAGCTCTGGGCTCACTCCCACGTGTGCCCTCAGCCGTTCAGCACCCGTATCTCAGAGCTCTCCAAGGGTGGCACATATGTTTCAGATTCGTGAAGAATTGATTTTAAAAAGCTCAAGTCCTGGGCAGCAGTGTCAGAAGAGTCAGTATGGTCTGCAGAAACCTGGGAAAACAGAAGGGGGATTTCTGTAACAGTAAAAGTTCTGCTTTTATTACAACACTTAATCCAGCTCTCCATCGACACTGGACTAAGTGTTATTGAGATGTCCATCATTAGTAAATGGTGCTCATGAGAGGGCTTTCTTGGATGCAACCATACTGTAATAAAAATTGTTTAGCCCTAACCAGAATAGTGAAGCAACTACAAAAGATGTGGGTGCATTTTGCAAAACTCTGCAGTTTGAGTGCCATACTGTGGGAATTCTCATGGGTGGTCGGCCTCACCAGTACGCTTGCCCTTCTGCATACACAAAATTCCCAGAAGAAAATCCCCAGTGATTACTGTGCCTGTTGCAGTCTTTGTTTTGCTTTACTTAGGGTATGCTGTTTTCCTAGGAAAAAAAAAAATGCAGACAAGCTATTTGAGATGTTTCCAAGAGACGGAAAAGCAGCGTTTGCTATAGGAGGTCATTTGCTGTAGGACTGTCTTTAAAAAGACCTGATAATTTTGTGGCCTAGTTCACAGTGGGAGAAAAAAAAACCCAACCAAATGTTGATATATCATCAATTTAGTGGTATTTACTAAATCTCTGGAACCTAATGGAGTGTGTGGATAATCAAAAGACCATGAAATTTATTTTACCCAGCTTCAAAATATGCCAAACACCAAGAGGTTCTGGAGGTTTAGGATTGCTGCCAGAATGTCTTTATGGTAGTATTTACCCATGGTGGAAGTGTACTAGGCTTCTAATGGGAAATCTCAAAAGATGAAAATAACTTTATGGCTTTTTTTTTCCCCATTTATACCAACAGATCTAATTTGAAAATTGCTTCAGTGATAATCAAGTACATAGAAAGACTTCACATATTGTTTTGGTATGAAGATAAAACTCTTGCTTAGCTGTAGGGTGTAAAGCTACAGTCCCAATTCAGTTTGTTCCAAGTCCCTAAGCTGCAACTTTCCTATCAACTAGCCACCTCTGATGTGCTTGACAGAGAATAATAAGGAAGGCAAGTTGAAGCTGGTCTTGTGGTCTTGTGGTTAGCTAGTTTTTGGTTTCAGTTCAATTTAGAATTTTTGAAGAGAACATGTGCAAGACATGACATGGTCATGCTTTACTTCGTGTATTTTTAGGGGATGGGAGAGTTATTTTAATTAACTTTCTTTGACCTATAACTGGTTGAGTTTTTGCTTAAGGGTGATACAGGACAAAGATCTGGCAAAACCTGATCCCAGATGGTTTTATTCGGAGAGTTTCTGTGATTTTGGTTGCCTGTGGTAGATGCCTGGTTGACCTTCTTGGAGACTGTGGTGCTAAAATGAAGAGTAACAATTGTTAGTTTTCAGCACACATCTCTTTCAGAAGAGTACCATCTAATTACCTCGAAACTGATCTAACATTTTTATGTGTTGGCAATAACTACTTTTTGCCTGACTTGTACAGAGACCTTGTCTCATGAGCTGCAATTCTGTGTTATAAGAATTGTTAATCTCTGATTTTTTTTCAATTTTTAAATATTTTAATGCTAGGGATTACATTAAATCTAGTTATCTTGTAAGTGAATGCATGTCTCCTACTATACTAACTTGTAATCTGGGAACTTTCTCTGGCCCTGTGCACTCAGTGGCACCATCTTCCATACTCAGATTACTCCTTAAAACACTTTCTGTAACTTAGTCCCTTAAAGCAGGCCAGTGATTTTACAGAGTATATCGTTTTTGTATCTTACAGAGTATCTTTTTTTTTTCTTTTTGTCCTGTGTGTTAAATCTACTCACCAGTTTCTGGTGGGTAGCCAGATTTGCTTGCTTTATNTGACAGTGGCGGGGCCGGTCCTGGCGCGCAGCGGAAGCCTGATCACCGCCTGCGGGCGTGGGAGGGAAGCCGGCCGGGCTTCGGCCGAGGGGAGATGGGAACGGGAAGGCTGTCGTGCCATGCGATTAAAGCTTTACTAATACGCCTTTACATGTCTGTATCGATTCTTTCGGAGCGAGAGTGTGGATGGAGGATAACGGTGGGTTCTGCTCCCGGGGAGAGAGTGGAGTTCCGTCTCCCCATGGGCAGGGCAGTGTGCCAGCTGCCTGTGACCCAGCTCTGGGCTCACTCCCACGTGTGCCCTCAGCCGTTCAGCACCCGTATCTCAGAGCTCTCCAAGGGTGGCACATATGTTTCAGATTCGTGAAGAAGTGATTTTAAAAAGCTCAAGTCCTGGGCAGCAGTGTCAGAAGAGTCAGTATGGTCTGCAGAAACCTGGGAAAACAGAAGGGGGATTTCTGTAACAGTAAAAGTTCTGCTTTTATTACAACACTTAATCCAGCTCTCCATCGACACTGGACTAAGTGTTATTGAGATGTCCATCATTAGTAAATGGTGCTCATGAGAGGGCTTTCTTGGATGCAACCATACTGTAATAAAAATTGTTTAGCCCTAACCAGAATAGTGAAGCAACTACAAAAGATGTGGGTGCATTTTGCAAAACTCTGCAGTTTGAGTGCCATACTGTGGGAATTCTCATGGGTGGTCGGCCTCACCAGTACGCTTGCCCTTCTGCATACACAAAATTCCCAGAAGAAAATCCCCAGTGATTACTGTGCCTGTTGCAGTCTTTGTTTTGCTTTACTTAGGGTATGCTGTTTTCCTAGGAAAAAAAAAAATGCAGACAAGCTATTTGAGATGTTTCCAAGAGACGGAAAAGCAGCGTTTGCTATAGGAGGTCATTTGCTGTAGGACTGTCTTTAAAAAGACCTGATAATTTTGTGGCCTAGTTCACAGTGGGAGAAAAAAAAACCCAACCAAATGTTGATATATCATCAATTTAGTGGTATTTACTAAATCTCTGGAACCTAATGGAGTGTGTGGATAATCAAAAGACCATGAAATTTATTTTACCCAGCTTCAAAATATGCCAAACACCAAGAGGTTCTGGAGGTTTAGGATTGCTGCCAGAATGTCTTTATGGTAGTATTTACCCATGGTGGAAGTGTACTAGGCTTCTAATGGGAAATCTCAAAAGATGAAAATAACTTTATGGCTTTTTTTTTCCCCATTTATACCAACAGATCTAATTTGAAAATTGCTTCAGTGATAATCAAGTACATAGAAAGACTTCACATATTGTTTTGGTATGAAGATAAAACTCTTGCTTAGCTGTAGGGTGTAAAGCTACAGTCCCAATTCAGTTTGTTCCAAGTCCCTAAGCTGCAACTTTCCTATCAACTAGCCACCTCTGATGTGCTTGACAGAGAATAATAAGGAAGGCAAGTTGAAGCTGGTCTTGTGGTCTTGTGGTTAGCTAGTTTTTGGTTTCAGTTCAATTTAGAATTTTTGAAGAGAACATGTGCAAGACATGACATGGTCATGCTTTACTTCGTGTATTTTTAGGGGATGGGAGAGTTATTTTAATTAACTTTCTTTGACCTATAACTGGTTGAGTTTTTGCTTAAGGGTGATACAGGACAAAGATCTGGCAAAACCTGATCCCAGATGGTTTTATTCGGAGAGTTTCTGTGATTTTGGTTGCCTGTGGTAGATGCCTGGTTGACCTTCTTGGAGACTGTGGTGCTAAAATGAAGAGTAACAATTGTTAGTTTTCAGCACACATCTCTTTCAGAAGAGTACCATCTAATTACCTCGAAACTGATCTAACATTTTTATGTGTTGGCAATAACTACTTTTTGCCTGACTTGTACAGAGACCTTGTCTCATGAGCTGCAATTCTGTGTTATAAGAATTGTTAATCTCTGATTTTTTTTCAATTTTTAAATATTTTAATGCTAGGGATTACATTAAATCTAGTTATCTTGTAAGTGAATGCATGTCTCCTACTATACTAACTTGTAATCTGGGAACTTTCTCTGGCCCTGTGCACTCAGTGGCACCATCTTCCATACTCAGATTACTCCTTAAAACACTTTCTGTAACTTAGTCCCTTAAAGCAGGCCAGTGATTTTACAGAGTATATCGTTTTTGTATCTTACAGAGTATCTTTTTTTTTTCTTTTTGTCCTGTGTGTTAAATCTACTCACCAGTTTCTGGTGGGTAGCCAGATTTGCTTGCTTTATATGCAAGACAAGTGAGATTTATTGCAGAGTGGTGTGAGGAGTTTTTTGCCCATTATATTACTAATGTGTAGGAATGAGAGCATCTTCTGTCATTGCTATGCAGCATTAATAAAACTTAACTGGTTATAGCAGACCCTTTTGAGCACAGTAATAACCTTGTCTGTAGGTCTTCTGATTTGGCTGCAAATTCATCAAAAAGCCCCATGGTTAAGAGCTTGCTTCCTTTGGGGATACCATGACTTTATATGTATTGAAAGCATCTTGCTGTATGATGACAGACAAGTGGAAGAGAATTGCCATATTTTACATCTTTCAAAACTCAGTGAAATGATCACCTCTGTTCTCTTGTGCTGCAGACAGTGGGTGGGGGATCTGATGTGATGCTGTTGAAACTTGTGCAAAGGCCATTGTAGTGTTGTGCAAAAGGTTAATTTTTGGCTTTTCCCTGAGTGAAGAAAACATTATTTGAGAAGTCCTTCCCATGCATAGACATATGTAGGTGTATGTCTTTTACCTGAGGCCTTCTCATCTGTCAAAATAAGGTTCAGTTAGTCACTTAGTTCATGTCTTAACTTTGCTTTTAAAGCAAGACACTCAAACTTTGTCCTTCTGTGGTATTACATTGGAGGAAGATTCAAAATATCTAATGAAATTCTGGAGAGATCACTTAAAAAAATTAGTAGGCCCAGATTTTGCTGTTTTTTTCTGAGCCTGGTTTTTATGTCCTTACTCTCTCAATCCATTACAATGGTAATTATAACTATCATTGGCTTGGTAATTTAGAATTCAGTCTAGAACTACTGTTGTGTAACAGAATTTAAAATAGGTTACCTTAAAGTAGGGAATCATTATTATGGCTAATGGAATTTGTGTCATCCTGTCAGCCTGATGACTTAACACTGATAAAGGGTGATGATATGATCATGTTATTGCAAGTACTTTTTTTTTTTTTGTCAGTCCATTACCAAAGGAAGTGCATTAGGATATATACAAGAGTATCCACAAACAATATTATTTCTAAAATGTCTACTTTATGACGTAATTCAGGTTGGAAGGGACTTCAGAGTGTCTCCAACCTGCACAGAACAGGCTCGGGTGCAAGGTCAGACAAGGCTGCTTAGGGCTTCATCCAGATGGAATGATGGAAACAGCATAACCAGTCTGGGCAAGATCCTTCTTCCTTCCCTGCCTCTCTTCCCTATCTCCCAGAAACTGGAACTTTATCTTTCTGGGTAGAACTGGTTTCTTTTAGTAGGGCTTTTTGGCTGAGCTTTTTTTTAATCAAAATGATCATAGTTACAGGTGTTTACATGTATGTGTGTGCTCTTGTAGGTGATCCAGCGCATCACTGAGGTAGCTGCGCTTTGTGCATAGTCTGAAATTCCCTGGGTGTCTTATTAACAAAATATAAAAGACTCCTGTGTACCAACCACATCCCTGCTGTACAAAATCTGATGGATTGCAGGAGCTACCACTCATTTAAGGCTTCAGCTGAGCCCCGTATTCTTTCTTACACAGCTCTGGAGAGCAACAACTTTAAGTGCAACTGACAGAATGCACCCCTCTTTTGCTGTCTTCCCCACCTCCTCCCCATGTTTGCCTGGTGTTCTAAAACAAGATTGAAGTGGCCTGTGTGTTCCTACAGCTGCATGCCACAGAAGGCATCTGTGTTTCCTCAGGGCTGGCACCTTGGCAGCATGGCTTAGCAAAGCTCACAGTACCACAGAGGGTCTTCTGGAATACTAGGGAGAAGCAAAGTGGTGTATGTTGGCACTGTTGGGGCCCTCACCTCCATCTCAAGAGGTGAAGTAANCTGATGGATTGCAGGAGCTACCACAGTGACATAAACAGACTTCAGACCTTGCTGCCTTGTGCTGTCTGTGCACACTAATCCAGCCCCCCTGCTTTGTTTCATTTAAGGCTTCAGCTGAGCCCCGTATTCTTTCTTACACAGCTCTGGAGAGCAACAACTTTAAGTGCAACTGACAGAATGCACCCCTCTTTTGCTGTCTTCCCCACCTCCTCCCCATGTTTGCCTGGTGTTCTAAAACAAGATTGAAGTGGCCTGTGTGTTCCTACAGCTGCATGCCACAGAAGGCATCTGTGTTTCCTCAGGGCTGGCACCTTGGCAGCATGGCTTAGCAAAGCTCACAGTACCACAGAGGGTCTTCTGGAATACTAGGGAGAAGCAAAGTGGTGTATGTTGGCACTGTTGGGGCCCTCACCTCCATCTCAAGAGGTGAAGTAAAGAAAGAGGGTCTCTTCTGTCTCCTATGGGTATCCTGCCTGGTAGGAGGCTACAGGAAAGAGCAGAGTATGCATTGCAGGGAGTGCAATGAAGAGGAGGGAAACCATGAAGCCAGGAGTGAACAGCATGAATAGGAAGTTGAAGGCTTTTGTCTTGGTGGTTTCCCCAAGACAAATGGACACAATGGTGAGGCTCTCTGCTTTTTTGCCCTTGTGGATAATTTGCTAATAGTTTTGTACTCTGCAAAGAACTGTGTGAACAGTGAAAAAGCTGCTGAGTTTTGATTTGTCTAACTTTGTCTTCTAAAATTATTGTTACAGATTTGTCTCGGAACTCCTCAGGCCAAATTGGAGGAGAGATTGGTTTGAATTTGCTTGAAATCCTTTTTGAAGGAAATGGTGGAAGTTCTAATGGAATCTATAGAAAAGTTTTAATGGAATCTGTAGGACTAGTCTTAATCATTTCTTGTTCTGATAAATGTGCTTTCTAAATACTGTGGTTCTGGAAGAGACCTGAAGAGAGTTGGCTAATGGCTGGTATTGTCTAAAAAAGCCTTTTTGGTTCAATCTTTCCTGTGGTTTGTTACTTTATTTTAAAAATAACTTTATCATCAAAATTGTAGTGGCTGGTTCTGTCATCCATCATGTTTGTTGTCGGGTGAAGGTCCAAATATATCAAGGAAAGTAAAATGCTCTTTTACTTCCAAGCATGTTTGTTCCAGTGCTGAAGAAAACAATTCTTGTCCTTTTAAGGTATCTAGGGCAGTTGCAGCTTCCATCTTTTCACAAGTGGACAGTTCTTTGCAGATTTTCCTGAAATGTGAAAATCTGGAAATAAATTTAGAGTATCTTGGAAAATACAGGAAGACCAAAGTTCAGAAACCATTTAGAAACCTCAAGGTCAGTACAGAAACCAACTGAAGTTTTTTCCAGTGTGTTTCTCCCTCTGTTTAATGGATGCAGCTCGTGTTTCTATCTATTCTTGTTTCTGTCTTGCATGAAAGGCAGCAGCTGTGTGGGGTTTGTGTTTGGTTTGTGGTGGTTGTTGTTTTGCTTTGTTTGTTTGTTTTTAAGTCCTGCCACTGTATCTTTTGCTTGGAAAGAATGCAGTTTGGTGGTGTGGTGTGGTATGGGGAGCAGAACATTTGTTCCTGGCTCCCATGACAATGTGGAAGTGTGTTGAATAGATAAGAAAGGAAGGAGTAAATGGGTGTAGGACAAACAGAATAAAACTGAAAATGTTTATAATAAAACTTGAGAAATTTGGAGGTTAAACTTTTGTTGGGGAGGGAGACTGGCTTTCTTGGGGACAAGGAGCTGCGATAGGGGTGGGGTGAAATCCCAGTGTGTCTCATATCCAGTTTGGCAGGGTCTGTGTCATGTTCTATTGCTTGTGCTTTATGATAAACAGTTTCTATACAAATGTCTGAATCATCTGTAGATGACAATTCAGATTTACAGTTCTTTTGTTATCAGGACACTTACATTCCAGACTAATAACCCTAGTGACTGGTTAACCCTTTCTGAGGAGACAGTCTGTAGTGATGGGCTAGAACTCCATAACATGTTTAAGGGGATTTGGCTTGCTCTGCAAGAACATTTTAGCACACAGATGCGCATGCCAGCTGCATACAACCCTTTAGTGTATCACTGTTCATCTTCAGACCAGGGCAGCAGCCTTGACTACTGGATGGTTTTGTCTTTGTTTGTCCTTGGTCTCTCTGGAAATACACTCATAAATTGTCACTTCATGTCCTATTTCTCCAGCTAGTCACAACTCCAGCCCAGGTTCGTTATTCCCACTTCCTGGATGCATGAAGAAGCTCCTGCACCTGACTGTTGATTCACTGCTCAGTCCCAGCACAGTGACATACTTTTTTACTTAGTCCCAGCCATTCTCCTCCCACTCTGTCTCCAATTCCCAGCAAGGTCACTATTTCACTTGCCTGTCCCCGTTCACCCTCACCTGGCTGTTGGTTGGTCTCAGTTCCCTGGTTCTCTCTTGCTTAATACAACTGTGTAGCTCTGTGTCACCAAACACACTTATCTGGTAGCAGCTCTTCAGCAAGGGTGGCTGCAGGAACTCCTCACATTGTCTCACCAGCCTAGTGCTGAATTGGCAGCCCCCAGTGTCCTGCACACAACTCTTGCGCTCTGTATTTTTCTCATCATTACCCCAGTGGAGGGAAGCCCTTTGGAATCCTGGTGGGGCTGCTGGGAGCTTTGCTGCTTCTCAGAGGAAATGATTTGATGGTATTTTGCAGATACCTTGACACTTTCCTATGTATGGGAAAGGGACCATTGAAGCTATGGGGAAAGCAGGGGGAACTCTGCTTGTGAAGGCAAACACAAAGGGCAGAGCAGCTTCATTCTAACATACAGCAGTCATGGAGGAGAGGGATTGAGGTTTGGCATTTAAATGTTCTGGAAAGCTGCTAAAGGCACTGCAACTTTAAAAATCTGTTAAGTTTGCAGATCAGCTGTGCTTGTGGATAATCGTTTTGGTCCTCTCATTCACAAAAAAAAAGGTGCTATGGAGCTAGAAAAGCTTCAGAGCAAATTAGTAAGAGATAAATGGAACGTTTTCTGCGTGAGAAATTCTGTAGAATAGAAACCTGCAGACTCAAAGAAATTGCTGTGGAGAGAACATGAAAGAAACCCATGAATCACAGATAGGAAGAAGTAAACAAACTGACAAGGTCCTGTATAGAGTTAGGTGACATCAAGTGAAACTAGCAGGTTGATTCAATGTGGAAAAGGAGTTTATTCATCCCACCATGTGAGCTGCAGAGCTCCTTGCCACAGAATGATACAGATGCTGAAAGATTATATGGGTTCAAGACTAGTTGGACAAACTTGTGGGAGCCAGGTCTGTTAAAGATTAAATACTGTAGTTAAATCCACAAACTGGAATCAGGGAAACTGTTCTGTGGCAGCATTGCCACATGCTTGTCCTGTTTTAAACTTTTCCCTAAGCATCTGACATTAATCAGCGTTGGAGACAAAAGTAAGGAGCTGTAGAATCATCCTTGGTAGATTTCCCTACAGCTGTTCCCATGTTCGTGTGCTGTGGGAAATTTTGTCCTCTTTCTGTCACCACCCTTGCTGCTTTCTCTGCAGAGCAATTGAGAAGTCACATACTGAAAGATGCTGCTGCAAATGAGCCTCCACTTTATGCAATGAAGAGGATATCCTTTGTAACTAGTTCTTTACCTTCTGCTGATCTTTGGGGCTTCTGCAGGGTGTTTTTTCTTGTAGTCTGGTTTGTATGTCATGTTTTTAATAAAGCTTTCTGAACATACCTAGGGATGGAGAGGAGACTGTGAGACAGCCTGGATTTTTGCAGGGGGTGATGGCTGCAGCCAGACTGGCCTAGAGAAGCATTTGGCTTCCCTGGAGAGAGCTGGTGACAGGGTTGCTTGATTGGGCGAGGGAGAAATACAAAGACAAGTTTGCAGGGAGGGGTTTATTTTCCTTTTTTAATTTAAAAATATTTAAATTTTAGAAGTAATTGGAAAAGCACTATGATTTTCTTTTTGTAAACATATGCATTTATTAAAGTACATCTAAGCATAATGAAATTTAAAAATAGGTGTTGCTGAGCTTCATTGTGAATCTGGTATGTTCCAGTAATAATTTGTCTAGGCTCTGGTGCACTTTAGGATCTTTTGGAATCAAAGAATGACATAACTAGCAAGTATAAAAAGAATAAATACTATAAATTCACAATACTGAACTTTGATAAGCAGGATAATTGTTGCTCCCTTTCAGAGCATGTATGTGACTGTAGGAGAGTATGATGGTGTGGGCTAAAGTTGGAAATAGGTGTGTAATGCTGAAGTAATAAATGCTATTTGTAAACTGATGAAGTAGGATTTTTATATTGAAGCTTGGGCCCTGAGTAGTTGTAATATTGGGAGAAAAGTGTAAGCTTATTAAACATTGTGCAGTGGAAGAAGGGGGATTTCTATTGCAGTTTAAGTGCTTTCTGAACTAGGAGTTTTATTGAGATGAAATCCGAGACATCTTGATTTGTATCCTTCACTACAAAGCTCAGTCCCTTTATGAACCAAATTAAGTTCATGGTCTCCAGACATGTGGCAAGGGTGGATACTCCAATCTAATGCATTATGTGTTAAGACTGAATTAGAGAAAAGTCCTTTTAGTTGTAGCAGTTGCAGATAAAGCATCATTTCCTTCCACTCTTCTTCAGAGACACATAGAGGAATTAACAATTACAGGCAGCTAATGTAACAGTTCACAGAGCTGCTTGTAAAACCAAATTATACAGCTGTATACCAGGAAGTTTCACCAAGGGTAAGGAAGCTTCACCAAGGATGAGTTTTGGCTCGTGTGTTCCTTCTTCACTGGTCTCACAGGATCATCCTTGGTGAGAGATGCCTGTGGTGTGCTGAGGATGTGAGTTGTCAGCTGGTGTTTACTTTCTGATATAGAAAGGAAAGGTCAAGGCAGCTCTTTGCCCTAAGAAACTGTCACCAGCCCGTAGCTGTTGAAGGAGGTAAGGAGAGAGAGATGTGTTGTTCTCATACATGGTTTGTGGGGAATTCTGGATTGAAAAATACCAGGTTATGTAGCCTAGTTTGGTTTCTTCAGTGTTAAAAAAACCAAAAGCCCCTGAAATAGGTGAATGTATGACTTCTGCTGATAATGAAGATGCTGAATTGATTCATCACTTTAGTATATGAGTCTAAGTGAAAAATATTGCATGTATCTCCTTGGTTCCTGTCATGGATGCTGAGTATAAATATTTCAGTTAGTTAATATCATCAAAGTTCATTGTGTTGGGAGATAAGGGGAAGAAATAAGTGGTAAAATTATGGAAAAGGAAAATCAGAACAGGATTTTTATATATAGTTTTGGAAGGCAACAACTTCTATGCTACAATTAATTTGGTGCAAGTAACATTTTGAAGACAAGACTGACAGATGTAAGGTGCAGGAAGCTGTACTATTTTAAGTACTCCACATAAATTTTTGTGGCATGCATAACTTCACAACTAACTTGATCGTTCTGAGGTTGGCATTTCTGCATGTTTAATGCAGGAATTGCTTGTGGAACATGACTTCAAAAAAACTTGTTTGTGAAGGAGCAAAATTTTAATTCTCTCCATGTGAAGTGCATGGCTTTTTTAATGCCACTCGGCTGTTATTGAGTTGACATCAATTAATTTGTAAGCGTTTTGGAAAGTGGTGGTGGAAGTTTTCTCCCTGCCTTGCACGCTCTGAGCAGTCAGAAGTAATAATGTAGACAATAATCATTCAGCTTTGACACAGTCATGGTCCTTGTCGTCATCACAGAGCTGAAGAAATAAAACTACTGGTGATACAATCTGTGGTGGCTTATTTTCACATTTTGAGAGGGAGGGATGATTTAGGAGACCATTGAATGCTAATTTCTGTTGCTTTGTTACCATGCATATTTTAAATGAGGAACAGCAAATGGATTTAATTTTTATGAGATTTGCAGCCAGTAGATTGTAAAAATTCTCCATGTGCTGCTTCTTAGCAGCACTGTGCTCCACTATTTAAAAGATGATGATAATGTAGCTTGTGTTTTCCCAGACTGGAATAAACTAGAGTGAATAAATGAAATGTTCTGAAGGAGATTCCCACATGCATTGCAGGGTTTAACTGCAAGAGAACTATATTCAATGTGTTGGTTTTTTTTTCCTCTGGGACAATCACTTTTTAACTGCTCTTCATTGCTCAGACTCTTCAGCTGGCACAAAGTCACTCAACAGACAGTGCCACGTCTCCTTTTGTTGATTGTTATGGGTTGTTTTTGTTTTTGGTACTGGTCTCAGAATAACATTCCTCATTTTTTCTGAGACTTTTTTAATTGTTGCAGCAGTAATAAAACACAGTGACTGGGTTGGGAACCTGTGACTAGTGACCCACCTGTGGTGCCTTCCAGTTATTTTCTTTGCTGACATGAAAATATTAGGCAGTTGTACAGTATTACCAGACTTCTGTGGAGTTTGGTTTAAAAGTGATTGGTCAGGTTTTTTGCTGGAGAAAAATCCATTAAGCTAAAAAGCCAAATGGTGCTTCCTTGGGAAGTCCTGGAGTTGCAAGTCACTTCACAGTGGAGTAGGACAAGAGGGAAGAAGTATGCACATGGCTTGTGCTGTTGCTTTGCTTTAGGCATCTCCTATTAGACCACTGTTCCAGACAGGATGCTGAGTTTAACAAGTCTCTGGCTTGACATTTTCTTACTGCTCTTGTTTCCTTGATCTCCACAATTTTTGAGTAGCTATTTTATTGTCCATTTAAGTTCTCTTCTTCCCAAATCTTGTTAGTATGATATCTTATGTGGCATTATGCCAGTGTTTATGGGATTAAAGCAATAGGAAGTTCTGGTTTGCTGTTTACATCTAAAATGCAGAGTGAATCTGGTGGGCTACTTCTGTTGAGTGAAACTGAAAATTTATACCTGGTGCCTCAGTCTCTCTGGCAGGAGCTAGTCTCAGTATGTTCAGTATCTAAAAAGAATAATGCTTTATTTTTTTTCTAGATAAGGTCAGACTAAATGCATATGTAGAAATGTAAACAGTGCTGGGAAAAGATAGAAAGGAATTATTTTGGTTTTATGAGCTTACTGTTATAAAGAGAAAAAACTGTATTGTGGAAAATCAATACTTACTAAAACTCAACTACACAGAGGACAAACTAAGGCAGACTGGTGCATAATGAAATGGAAGCATAAAACTAAAGTGAAGGTGATAGCTACAGATATAAAGGAATAATCAAAAAGTGAGAATGAAATGAAGGCTGAAGAAACAGACTTGAAATGTTATTTAAATAAGTTGTGAGCACAAATCTGTTTTAACATTGTGAAACTCTGTAGAATCCAGAAGCCTGGAGACATTGTTACTGTGGTTAAAATGTGGTGAAGTACTACAAGTGTGTGTATTTGTTTTCAGAAAAATGTCAACCTGCACTTGCTTTTGAAAAAAACCCAAACCACACCCACCCAATCATAAATTGGAATTAGTAAAAACAAAACAAGTATCTAGAAAGATGCTCCCATATGTAGCTGGCAATGAGCATCACCTTCACCACTGCAGACAGAAATAACTTCTGTTGAATAAATTGAAAGGTCTTGAGTGTTATATGCATAGTCAGATAGGTGCAATTTGTCTGCCTCTGCATTTATGGTAACCACAGATCACGTAAATCCGGTTGTCTTGCCCCATAGCTACCTAGACATTTTTTCCTTTCACCTATTTTCTGTGCTTTTCATCCGGTAGTAAGTAATTTCCAGACCAAAGTGTTAGGAAGACTGACAGATCAAGTGTTTATAAACCAGCTCTAGAATTAAAATGCTTTGACTTTGACTGTTCCAGCAGCTCAAATGCAATGCTAACCTAACTGGCATTATCCTGGACGTACTCACCTGTGGATGTGATTGCATCTCATCTGCTGTTGCACTTCCTGCTCCTCTGAAGACATGTTTTTGTGGTGCTTCTGCATTTAATACTCATGTCATGGATCTGTCCTAGATTCTTTTCTCTGACCCTCTAAATGAATTATCTTAACTATGTTTAAAAATGGGGGAGGAGAAAGTAGGCAACCGTGTTAGATTGTCAGGTTCTGCAACATTACTGACAGTAACTGCCCTCTGCTTTATTAGCAAATTACCCACTCTCCAATTAATAAGTTGTCATGTTAACGGAGCTCTGAGGTGTTGCTGTTTTTCAGTATCTGACTCTTGTTAACACTTCTTTGAGAAGGGTGACCCATCTGGTATAACCTTTATTCTTTTAAATTGACAAATGGTGGTGTATTTAAGAAAATAAAAGTATTTCTCACCTGTGTTACTTTTTTTCCTCCTCTACCTGGCAGTTGTGTGCTGTAATGTTGGCTTTCTTAGGTATGTAGTTGGAGATGGCTAGACATGCTTTCCTGGCTCAGGATTCATCTGTGCATTTAAAATATAGCTTTTCCACCTATCCACCAATAGGTTTAATGGTATTTTATTTTGTATGTTAAATAAAAGCATAATCTGCTGCAGTTGAATGTTTTAATTCAAGTAATATGTACTAAAGTCAGGATGTACTAACACTGGTTTTGATCCTGATGCAGCTAATTGCATCCAATCAGTCAAAGCTCTAAAGTGCAAATGAAAATATTCCAGGACTTTAGGTGAAATATCCCTTCCATCTTCTTCCAAAGAGATGCTCTGGGAGAAGGACACTGAAGCACAGGCTTTGCTGGTGTTTGTGTTCAGCTATAAAATACAAGGACCTGTTGCTTTACATCTTAATTGTAAGAGATCCCAACTCTCTTTTTTTTTTTTAATATCCAATTCACAGACTCAAGGGTGTGAGAACAAACGATCTTCTGAACAGACTTTAACATTGCAAATACAAAATCCATCTCTCCCTGAGCTAATAGTCCCTTGCATTTACTTAGAGGCTGCAAGCAGTGCTGCGTGTTGGGAAGACCAGTTGCCTGCGTGATTGCAGTGAATGTGTCACATCCTGCCCTCAACTTTGCCCTCCTTGGAGGCCCTGGCAGGCTCCCAGTGGTTTGCCCACTAGCCAGCTGGGAGTGGCTCGAGAAAACTTCTCTAACCTGTGGATCTGGTTCTCGAGCAAACTTTCAGACTTAACTGTATCTTGGTGCTCCTTGCCAAGCCCAATTAGAGAGGTGAGGGTACTGGGGCAGGCTTTCAAAGTTTGGCGGAGAACTCATCAGTAATTTTGTGACAGATTTAATTGCGTGTATTCAAAGCATGTTGCATGGGGATGGCTGGGCTTGCTTGTTTTGGTTTTTTTCTCCTTGACAACCCAGTAAACTCCTCTGTAAACATGAGACTACTGAATGGCTTCCCTCTCCTGTGAAAACCTTTCCTGTCTCTGCTGCAGGAGCCGCGTTTCTGGCTGTGTCCGATGGGAGGGGAGTGGGCAGGGAGCTGGGCACACGATGTGTCAGTGGGTCCTGGATAAAAAAATTGAACTGCCCCTTCCATAGGGGCTTTTGCAGATAACCTGACAAGGCATGTTGTTGGAAATTTGTGTCTTGTCATCTGTCATCGCTAACCTGGGCATTTCTTATTTGAATGCCTTTTTTTCACGCAAATTACCGGACTCTGAATTCACTTTCTCTCTATTTATTGAGGTGTCCTCTTTGATCTGAAGCCTGACCACAGAAATATGAGATTAGAAATTATGTCAATTGTTTCTCTTGCTCTGTGACAACTTTCATTTATACATGATTGTGTCAAATGATCGTTAATTCTTTATAGAACTTTAAAATTATTTATTCAAGTAGTCCATTCTCTACATTGTCCAATCAACTTATGGGTTTTTATATGTGAATGTGTCCTTGGTGTATCCCACAAAGAAAAAAGGTGTAAGAATTGTATTTTTTCTATCTGCATAGAAATTATTTTTTAATTTTAGGATGCAGTTACTCAGATGACACTGAGCATCAAAAAATACATCCACAAAATGTCAAACCACAACTTCTCTTTTTTATTTTTTTACCCTTGGAGCACTAAAGCAGACTTATTTTTCACACAGTATTGCAGTGAATAATATTTTAATTTGAAAGGCATAAGCAGCATTCTGGTTTGAAGAAAGGGACTTTTAAACGGATTTTCTGTGATACTACACAGGGAATACTGAAAGGACCTAATTGCTTCCTATACAAGTTTTGTCTCGTTAGCAGATAGTTTATTTCTGTAGTCGTACTAGCAGCTTACAGTAATAGCCAATGTGCAACTTTCACATCTAACACAGGCTCCTGGTGTTGGAAGGACTGGCCAGAGATGTGGATTATCTCCTAGATGCATACGGTGTGTCTTATTAGAGAATTTGTAACTAGATAAAAACATCTTTCAGCTGATGGGTGAAGGGTGGTAGGATCAGCTGTTAACTGATGGAGCTTTCCAGGGTTGCACTGATATGGTAGAAGCAGCTTTAGTGGGCTGTCCATGTAGGGAACATGTTTGTCTCCTCTGTATCCCTAAATGCATGGACTGTGCAAAGCTGAGAATGTGTGTGCAGAAGGTAATGAGGGTGAAACTGGATCCACCTTCCCCTCATGATTGAGGGTCTGGCTGGAAGGTGTTGCTGGAGGCTTGTCCAGTCAGGACACTGGTGGGGTTGCAGGTAGATTGTGCACTTGGGACACTGGTGGGGTTGCAGGTGGCTTGTGCTGTCAGGACACTGGTGAGATTGCAGGTATCAGGTATGGGCCCTGAACAGGTGAGTGGGGAAAGCCCTCTTGGCAGGGCTCTGTGAGCTGTGTCTTTGATTCTGCAACTACGAGTGTCAAACATCTTGGACTAGATGTCCAACATTGAAGAGGAAGATGGGACATCAGAGAGAGAAGAGGTGACAGATGAGAGGAGGATGAGGGATTTGAGGCTAGATTTTGGAGAGAGAAGGGGAATCCCAGAGGGAGGAAATGATGGAAAAAGAGATAACAGTCTATAGAGGAAGTAAATCAAGTTCATAGTTCATGAAGTTTATTTTGCCTGTCCTCCTTCAACTTGTTTGCTTTTTATCCCATGACAGTGTTAGCCCAATCCATTTGTGAGTGACATAACCCTAGAGCCCATCATCCCCTGGAGAGGTGTTGCGTGAGGTGCTGGGCGAGGAAGTGAGTCAGGGGCAGCCCTGGCACTGCCACCGGCACTCGCGCTGCACTGGAATTTTCCAGGTAGGGCAAGGAGAGAGGTGAGAGGGAGAGCGCGTGGGATGGGATTTGGACAGGGAAGGGCTGGTCCTGGTGAGAACTGCCCGAGCACCGAGCTTCTGGGACACGAGGGAACGCCAAAGGAGACGGAGAACCCCGGGGGGAAACGCAGGGGATGCGTTTAAAGCGACCGATTGCTGCCGGGGTGTTTTATCACCTTTTCATTACCATTTTCCTTTATTAATTTGAAACATGCACTGACTTTTTTTTTTTTTCCTCTCTCCTCTCTCTAGCGTGGATTTCAACACATTTTTGTGCGGGTGCCAAGAACACTGTGTTCTGTTAAGTCACGGGGTGACGTCGGGCGCTGGCCGGCTGCCAACCCGGGTCAAGTTCATTCAAATAAGTTTCAGTGGCGGCCCTGGTTGCCCGAGCCCTGTCACTCCTGCCTTTGAGTGGTAGGTGGCTCTGTTGCGTTAGTTTTTAGAAGAGCTTGGGATTTCAGGGCTTTAAACTTTACAGGGTTTTCAATTTTCCTTCGTGTTTGTGGAAGGATTTAGGAAAAAAAAAAAACCAACAAAAACCCACAACCTCGCTGGGATCTGTGAGGAGAGACAAGGAGATGGCCAGGGGTTTGCTGAGCACAGCAAGGTCCACAAGTTGTAGCATGTGTTTAAGGGTTTTTTCTGTTTCTGCCCATTTTCTGTTTTTTCCTTTGACTTCTGTCTGTGGTGACTTTTAATCATGGTGTACGTATTGTGTCTCTAAAGCGGGAACTCCTCCTGAGGTTCCAGTGACAAAATCCTGTCTGTGACAAAAAGATGAAGTGGGGAACAGTGCGTGAAAGTGACTCTGGCTGTGCTAGGTTAATCACTTCCCTTTCCTACAGGGTTTTGTGTTTTGCTCGTAGCCCTGGAGCTTTGGACTGCTCTTAAAAATGCATTAAGTAAAGAAATCTCTTCTTCAGAGTGAGCTTCCCAAGTACAGAATTGTCCCATGCTACAGTGTGGAAAAATCAGACCAGTTTTCTTGGTCTCTTTATTCCGGCTTCCCTTTCAGGGGACCGTGTTGTTGCTACTTTGCATAGTAGCATACTTTTCCTTCCTGTAACCCTACCAGAAATCACCCTAGGTCCCCTCCCCTTCACTTCCAGTAACTGCTCTGTGAGCAATAATTTTGGAACTACTGGCAAAATAAGAGTCTTTGACAAGCTTGTAAAATCTTTACAAGAGGATAGCAGTTCTAATGCCAGAGACATCTCTGAGGCAACTGCTGATATTTTAATATTTGAGGATAAACCTTCACGTTTGCTTCTGGGATATATATTTTTAATTAAGAATTATATCTTTTGGGAAACTTAGTGTTTCCAGAGAGAGATTACTTAGTTTTAAAGAGGATGGAGAAGTGAATTTTCAGGTCATGATTTAGATCTGTTTCAACTATTTCTTATTTGGATAGATTAGTCAATTTCTTTTTATTATCCATTTTAGCTATGCACCAAGTTTCTAGGTCTTGGCTCACTTGATGTTTGGCTTTTAAGGGAGAGAAACATAATAGTGTCAGGTTCCCATGATTCAACACCCACTCCTGAGTTACCTGTCAGTGCTTGCTGGCTTATCTTCTCTGTGTGGGAGAGTGGAGGATGATCAGATTTGTGTTCATCACTAGGTGTCACTCACTTGCAATTACTTAAAGTTTGTTTCAGGGCAAAATTAAAAGAAACAAAAAAAGCTCACTTGCTTCCTACCTCACCCAAATTGGGTGTGTGTGGGCAAGGAAATGGTGTGAAATCTGGAAAAGAACTTTTTCCCATCCTTCTTTCCCATAGAACTATTGTATGTGTTTTGTAACTTTATTGCTTTACAGCATATCTCAGATTTTTGTTATTCTTGTATACTTCTCTTGATGCAAGATAAAACTGCCTTGTATATTTTCAATGAGGTTTTCTTCTCCATTTCCAATTGTGTGAAAACTTAAAGAGTAGCAGATAGATGTGTAAAAGCCATGGAAATCTAGCTCAAGGGAGGTGCAGCAATGGAACTACAGGATCACTTGAGAGAATGCTTGGAAAAAAACCCGGAGATGACAGAACCCAAAATTGTTCCTGGGGCTTGTTGAACTGTGTTGGGCAAAGGATGGTGATTAAAAGCCGCATGTATAAAGATGATTTATACCTCTGTTATCTACCAAGCTATGTGGAATGTGGTGCCTCAGCTGGGTCCTGGTCAGCCTTCTCCCTTGTCAAGTGATTAGTATGGGAATGTTTGTTTAGTTGTTAACTATGGAATATTTCAGAATTCTAGCACCAATGCTGAAAGTATAAAAGTGGGAGAGGAGGAAGATTGAGTAGTGAAACTCCATGGATTTGTTCAGCACTGATGAATGCATACTGAATGCTCTGAAAATTTTATTCCAGAAGAAGAATTTCCAGAGGGTGTACAAGTGTCCATGTGGATAACTGGAAACTATTGGCAATGACTTCTCCTGTAGATCCTGCCTTCCCCCTTTCTTCTTCCCTAGAAATATGATGTCTTCTATCCACCCTGGTTCTGTAGTTCTCTTTGGGGATGAGTCTGCTGAGAGTGATGGTGTTTCACAGACCCTGCCTCCCTCCTTCAGGTTTGAGTGAATTAGGTCTGAGCTGAGTTTGTCTCCTCAGGAAACTGAACCTTCTGGAGGCAGTGATCACTGGGGAGGGTTCTTTAAATGGCTTTAGTGTTTAATGTGGACTTTTAAGTGTCAGTAAAAAAACAGTGAGAAACAAAAGCTTGTCTATTGTGTTTTTCCTTCACCTACTCTTCCGTGTTACCAGAAGCAGTACTTTAGAAGGTATAGCTGTACACAGGAGCTACCTTCCCTTTTCTTATTCATCAATATCAATTCAGCTATTTGAGATCAATCACTTTATTATTTTTTTTTGTGAAAGGTGACCTAAGCCAAGGAAATGTGTGTGGATATCCATAGAAGTTATACAATAATCATATAAACAAGTAAGTCTCTTAAGCTCTGTCATATTTGCAGTGTCTTCGATCACATTTAGGCCCTAAAACCAGAATGAATTTCTTATGACAGTTGAGAAGAAAACACAGCCTTCACTGATACCTGCACAGATATGACAGAACTCTTAATCATAAGATTTAGTTTCCCTTTGTGAAGATTATAGGTTAAAAGATTCATCTCCTTGTTCTATCTTGGATTACTAAGTGTTTGTGGCTGTGTGTCACTGTATTTATCTAGTCCACATGTTGTATTTGAATTTAACCGAGAGTGTGTTTGGATGAATAAAGTAGCATAATTTCCTTCCCTTCCCCTGAAGGAGAGGTGGGTTTCTTTTAAAGTATGGCAGCTATTATGACTAACTATATAATTACACCTTTAATCAGAGTAAAATATTTTAGATACACAGTAGCCCCATTTGGTCCCTCAGTGTTGAATTGAAAACCCTCTAAAGATGCATAGTATGGTCTGTAATCATCATCATCACCTTTAATCACTTCAGATATTAAAGCCACTCTGCAGGAGTGTACATGGCCATGTGATTTACTTTTGGGGGTGGTGGTGAAGGCAGGTGAGAAATGTTACTGTAAATTCCTTTTTATGCCTCCAAATCTGCAAGGACATTATGTGATGTCTCTGAGGGTCCCTGATCATAATTTTGCCAACATCCAATTATTTTCTTTTACTGTTGTCATGTGTTTGAAGGTGGATGTGGCTCTGAAGACATGGGGAGTTGGTTTTAGTCTATCTGGGCTACTGAAGCTTTTCAGAGACTGATGGGTGTGGAAAGCACCTTGTTCAGTGTGTGGTTCTGAGGCATGGCCTCCAGAAAGCCTCTAAGCAGTGAGCTAGGTTAACTTGTCCTCACAGCACCTCAAAGACCCAGCTTAGTCTGTCCCATTTTATAAAAGCTAAATGCAGGTTTCTAATTTCTACCATACTGTGCTTCATCCTCAAAATAAGAAAAAAACACACTGCTGCAACTAACATGAATTTTGCAATTTAGACAATCTGCCCTCAGTGTTAATCCTGTAATTTTAATAAAGCTTAATAAGTACTTTTTCTTGCAGACCTTAATTATGCTAGCAGCTGTTTTCAAAGTAAATCTTTTGTTCTAGTTGAAATATAGTTGTTTCCAATATTTACTTCTTCCCTGTTTGATGTTTTGCTCAATATGTTTATTTTACATCTTTGTACATCCTCGGCAATGAGGGTGAACAGCAGAGGAGAGGAAGGAGCAGATGTTGCATAGTGAAGAAGGGACATCACCTAAATGGCTGCTCCGTCAAATAGAGACAAATGCATGAATTTCACAAGGTGGAACATACGGTTCATTTTTATTGTCATCTCTGAAACTAACACGGACTAGTTTGGGGCTAAAAGGTTAAACGTCTTTGGGAGAAGAGTTAAAAATGGCTCAAAAACCTGATGAGTTTAGCAAGAGCATAGAGGTGTGCTGTAGCAACTCATCTCACCCTGAAGGGCCCAGAGTTCAGGAGTGAGCTGTAGCAACTCATCTCACCCTGAAGGGCCCAGAGTTCAGGAGTGAGCAGATCTGTGGTTCTAAGGTACATGTGTCTGACAGTTTCCAGGCTACTTGATGGATAGTCTGTTATACTCCACAGGAGTGAAAGATTGAGCATCATGTTTGCAAAATGATCATGACAAGACTGGATTTTGTTGCCTGTTACTGCCTGTTTCCTCACAGCTTGCTGGGTGTACACACACAGCACTGGGATGTTGGTACAGCACTAAGATAAGGGCAGTAAATTAAACCAAACAAATGTGAAAGCCTTTGTAAAAACGTGCAGACAACTGTGTTCAGCACAACTGTTGATGGCCTGGACTTGAGATCAGTTGGCCTGACTGCTAAGATAATGTGTGTGATGTCATCATGCCAAGCTGCCTTATCAGGGTATTACAGCAAAAGCTGTGCCTGTGAATTGGGCAAATTCCCAGTTACATTCAGGTACAGTAACAAGGTAACTGGAAAGGTTTTGCCCATACCGTGCCAGTACAGTTCCATCTTGAAATGGGTGTTTTGGGGCATGAAAGGCAAAGTAAATCTCTTTTGCTGCCCAGGTGTCAGAGAATGCAGTCTGTAGTCAGTGCCTTTATTTAACTCTTGTATTAAATGACCCTACAAGTGTTCACCCCTTCCCCAGCTGCAGAGGAACGTTTGCTGATCCTATGTAAGAATGACTCTGTAGGATAGATCAAAGATCTGTCCAGCCCATTGCTCTTTCTCTGCTTGTGGCCAGACGCCCACAAGTTGGACAGTAGATATAAACATAGGTTAAGCTGAATGGATTAATTGGCCAAATCGTAATACCAGTTGCTTTGCTGACGGCTGAATGTGCATTAAAATAATCCTTGGTCTTTAGAGAGGACTCTATTTGAATGCTAGAAAGTTGTGATAGGGAAAACTTCAACAAAGTGGAGCAAGTGTTCTGGTTTTAATTACTTTTTCACGTGTTATAACTGAGTGGGTGCATAATATTATTTTTTATAATATTTTAATATAATACATAAAACTTTGTATTAGCCACTTTTAAGCATCTGGCCTGTCCAAGAAGTAAATAAATAGGTCTGAATATGATAAATGCAAGAATATCTGTTATATCCATTCAGAAATAGGTACAACTTGATGGGAGATTTTTGTTTTGTTGGATTTTTTTGATTGTGTTGGTGATTTTGTTTTGTTCGTTGGTGTTTTTTTTAATTGGAGGCAATATTCTTAAAATATTTAGATAAACAAGCTCATTTTAGGACTATGGCTGCATGCAATTTCTTCATGCAACCTTCACAAACCCTTCCTGCTTGAAAGTTTTGGAACAGTTAGTTAATTCTAACTCTCTATCTTCCTCTTTGACTGAAATATGCAATTTCCTTTCGAGAAACAACTTCCTATTGAGTGCTAACTTATCTGACCACTTTGATGTATTTAAAATATTTTTTTTTGAGGTCCTGAATGCATTGCAAAATCCACCGTTGTGTTCACAGCTTGAACTTCTGCACTGTCTGAATTTAGGAAGTATAGAAGTGGAGGGGACCTCATCTAACTAACAAAGGAAAATCCAGTTCAATTCTGCTTGGTCATGCAGTGTCATTGTAAAATTCCAAACTGCAGCAATCGAAATCTGGTTAGGCAGCTGAAGAGGCCTGAATTGTTGCATATTTGCTGTGATCAGCATTGACTTGGGGAGATTTGTCTTCTGGGAGTTGTGTGGATTTTCAGAAAAATGCTGCAGCATATTTGGAGACAGATAGAGAAGGGGCAGAGCTCTGTGGTGCAGCCGATTGTCATGCCAGAAATACAGGAATCTAAGCCCTGGCCTGCAAAATAGCCATTAAACTTAGATTTAGATGCCTGCGTTCTGTATACAATGAACAGAAGAGCTTAAGTGCTAAATACCAGGATTCTCAGCTACTGTCTTTCTGACCAAGGAACGCTTAAGCTCCCTGGTGTCCCTGTGTTTTATCTAATGCCTGTTTGATGTGGAGCAGGGACTGGAGCTCTTGAAGATGTTTTGAATCTTTTTTTTTTTTTTCTTGTTTTGGTTTTTTCCTTCCCCGGCTGTAGCTCAGCCTTAGAGGGAGAGGTAGAAATGACCTCCTCATTGCTTTGTTTGGCAGGTTGAGTACTTTCCTGAGAGGGAGGGATTTAAGCTCTCTTAAGCTCAAGACTGTCTTGGTAGAATTTGGGTTTCTTGCTGCTTAGGCTGAAATGCCTGGAGTGTTACAGAAGAGTTGTGTTGACAGTCGTGGATGTTCTTTTCAATACAAGCAATGCTTACAGCACTGTGCCAGTGGAGATCTCTGTAGAACATAAACCCACACCTACTCAATCAAACTAAACAGGCTTAGGTACAGAAGTACCAACTTTGTACTCCTAGGCTTAAATGTGACAGAAGCCACAAGCCTGCAGAGTTGCTCCGCATCTGGGTATGCCCAGGAGTGCTTTACACTCAAAATGCTAGGTATTGAAAAATCTGGGTTTGTCAGGAGGCTTGGCGACAGGAATGAAGATTTTGTGACTGACCCCTTGGACTTTGACATCTAAATGCTGTTGAAATAAAAGCCTTGGCTTTTATAGCTGAAGGTTACCTTATGTATTTACATTCACAGAGTGTAATTCTACATTCATAGAACACTTATGTTTTCTTTTTTTCTTTTGTGAGCCTCCTGAAGTTATCAAAGTGATCAATAGTCTTTGAAGAGCTAAACAATTGAGGACTTTGAAAAGTCTTTTATTTGCATGTCTGCTTGTGCTAAATTCAAATGTAGATGCTTCTGCTTCTCTTGTTCCTGGACACTAATCCTTAGTGGTGCCCAGTGCTTTTACTTGGGAGTTGGTGTCCAGCACCTGTGTGAGATAAGCTTGAGAGTGAAATGGCCAGATACAGTTGAGAGTCACTTGTAAAAATTTTGTGTCTCTCCAAACCACAGAACTGATGTTAAATCCAGTCTTAAATGTCAGGCTTCCTGACTCAGTCCTGTGCTTACACCCGTAGATCACATTTCTCTGTGAAGGTTCACATGTCCATTCAGTGCTTCATAAGCATCATATGCTTTTTGAAGTAGATCCTTGAGTTCCAATATTACAGCTATGGTTTCCTCTAATGTATCTGAGACAGGGAATTCCCCAGATTTCTACCAAAAGCTTTGCTTTCTTTTTTGTTATTGTGTTATGTTCTGGGGTTTGTTCTCTCCCTAGAAAACTTCTGGTTCAATTTTACTTCATTAGTCATGAGTTCCTCTGCTTCCACCACAGTGGTTTTATATATTGTCTGTCAGACTACTTTAGACATTATTTATGCCTCTTTCTGCTGGGTTTCTATCCACAAAGAGGTCACATTTGTGCACCCAGTCCTCACAGTCTTGACCATGTTATGGTAATATTATAATATCTAGAAAATCCATGCACTTAAATCCAGTGGTGTTGCTTTCATAGAAAACCTGATTTACATGCTTTCTGGATCCTTTCCTGACACTGGGCTTTTAAAATGGTTGTTAAATAGAGAGGCATTTCTGATTTGCCTCTTTCTTAGCCTTCAATATTTGCTGTTCAGGACATGAATGAGGCATTGGTTTGATGTTGTCAAAGTCCTAGTTTATCAGTATAGCATCACTTGAAATTGCAGAACCTCTTGGGATGTTTCCATTAACTTTTGAGTTTTTGAGTATAAGAAGCATCACTGCTGCTCTTCTCTGGTTTTCTGTGGTATGTTTCTCTAATCTTTCAAATGGAAAGTCAGCTGCTGTTAAAGTCCTGAAAATATTTTTCTATATCTGAAATAATTTCTAGAGTGTGTGTGTGTGTGTGTGTTTGTAGTGGATTGTGGACTGATGGGGAGCTCAGTTTTGGGGCAAGGAGTAGATGTGTAGGTATATGCCTCTGTTTTCTACATAAGCTCTTCTTCCTTTTCTGTATAGAAAAAAAATGTTGAATTATTACAGCCTTATATAGAAGTTGTTCATGAAGACAACTGGAGTTGCTATCCTGCAAAAAGCAGTGGATTCAGGAACCCCTTGATAGCCAGAGCCTTCACAGTTAAGGCAGAACATGCCAACAGGTTAGCAGTAGGTGTGTAAAAAATACACAAAGAAAAACCTAAAAGTGGGGAGAAAACTGTATGGTGTTTCCTAAATGGAAAACCATAAGTTTAATTATAAACAAATAAACGTAAATGCTTATGCTTAGGATGCAGTGGAGTGTGTGCATATACACCTGCATTTTCTCACTGCAGGGTTTGAGATCGTGGGTGACTTTTTAAATTGAATTTTCAATTTGAGTGCTTTATCCTGAAGAGGTGGTTGTCTCATCTGATAGTCTAAATGTAATTCACACTTTTGCTGTTTTGCATAGGGTGAGCTTTGCATTCCTTCTGTAAGTGCATTCCAGGAATAATATTTCTATTTGGCTGTAGTGATGCAGTTTTCCAGGACCCTTGTTTCTTAACAATGGAAAGAGGAAAAATAGAAGAGGAAAAAGATCAATCATTTGTTTGGTGCTACTCTTGCAAAATGATACAAATGGCCAACTTGTGATCTAGAAACTCAGCTGGTGCTCCCTCTGAAGTGATCAGTACAGAATCTGCTGGCTTTTGGCAATTTTGGGGGAAAAGGTATTTAAAATGTCTAAAATTTCCAAGTGTAAATTTGGCTGTAGTTGATGTCAATAAACATGTCAAAAGGATTTTTATCCCGAAATCTTGGTATGTGTTATTGTTATATTAATGCTCTGAATTGCAGTAGCTCCAGTGGAAATCTTAAGTCAGCGTTTTGGAAACCAAGGGTTTAAATGATGTCAGTGTATTTTTACACGAATTTGACAGAAGTTTAAAACTGAGGCACAATCTTTCCTACAAGAATATTCAAATTCTTCTCTGAATGCTGAAGTTATATTCCCCTGTATGCCTAGACTAAATAATCCTGCACCAGCCACAGCTGTGTTTGGTTTTATTCAGAATTTTCTTAAAAGCAAAAAAATCAGTCAGTTAATGATGTTTTAAATTAGTATGTAGTTTACTTTTAATGAATTGATAACTCTAGGAAAAACAAAGCGCCTACTCTTCTGCTTATGTCTAAAAACTTGCTTTGTGTCTCATTATTTGAGATGAGCTATTGGACACTGATGGATCAGTGTATTTACTGAATAGAAAATACTGCAGGAGTTGGAGTTTGTCATGAAAACAGCAATATCTAGATAAACTGATTGGGCTTTTGGCAAGTAGAAATCAAAATCTTGCTCGACTGCAGTTCTGCTTTATATTGTACCCTGAAAAATGACCCTCAATGAAATGCTCTCTTTTAAGAGACCAATTAAAAAAAAAAGACAACAAGCAAACAGACAAAAAAACCCCACAACAAACAAAACACAAAAACAAACAAAAACCTACAACGAAACACAACAAACCCAAACAACTCTGCTGCAATGTCTTGCCCACCTTGCTGACCAAAATGAAATTACTGTTGTTGTGAGCTGGGGAATGCAGATGATCCAGATGGCAGTTTAGGTTACTATGTGCACGAGTAGCTCTGATTTGGAGGAGGAACAGAAAACCTTGCAGTGATTTAGGCAGTTATAACAGGCTCTGGTAGCCCTTTGTAGCTACTGAAGTCCTCTCACTTCATGCCACATTGCTGTATAACCACTAAGGAGCAAAAAAAAAAATAAATAATCTGATTAAAATAGTTGCCAGTAAGATGAGCATAAAATTGATCCAGTGGATGCCAACATCTTCATGGCTGCATTTAGGCAATAAAGCTGCCTGAGTCAGATGCTTCCTAAAGATGCTGCAGCTGGATGCACAGAACTGCTGGAGCACTTTCTTCAAAGCTGCTGTTACTATTCCTCATCTTAGCACAGGTTTTTTTCCCCTCTCCCCTCCACCCCAACTTCTCAGTGCTGAGCACAGCTCCTAGAGAGACACCTCCAGCTGTTGGTGTTTGAGAGTTAACTGCTCTTTAAAAAAAAAATCTATTTTTCCTCCATTTCCTTTTAGAACCCTGGGTTTGTGGCCCCCAACATTTCAGGAAGTTGCAACTTTGACAGTATTTTTTGTTGCTTCATACGTAACATGTAAGGTTTTTTCTTATCAGAATGCTAACAGGCCTTTTACAAGTTCAAGACTAGATTTGCAACACCTTTTTTTAAATCCTGCTGGCTGCAGAGTTCAAGGGATCAATAGCACGTGAGTGCTTTAGGAAGAGGAAAATGAGCAGAGAATGTTTAAAATGTGTTCAAGATACTGTAACTTTTAAACGCTCTTCCTAGAAGCTGAATTGACTTGTATTATTTTAGCAATATCTTGTCAGCTTTGAGACTCTTCTATTTTTAAAAAAGGGAGGAGAGGACACACACAGCACCCCCTGAATCTTACAGGGATTGCATGTGTCATGTGTAAATACACATTGACATGTGCTACCCTAATACAAAAGAAAATAGTTCCAGATTATTTCTCCCCTGAATGCTGAGGTAAAGCTCGCATTGATTTCAGAATGGGGTGAAATTGAGCTCTCATAATTGCTTGATCTGGTTTGAGATAGTGAAGGCACCAAGCCAAAAGTGACTGATGACTGCTGTGGAAACAGGACAACTATTGCTTTTTGAAGTGCTTTAAAAGTTTGGAGACATGCACTGAAGCTCTCTTTTCTTTTTGCCTATAATTGAGAAACATTACCCGAATTCTTTTAATCTACCTCCTTTATGCAAGCTTTATAATCCTTATAAGGAACCACTTAGTGCAAATTACTGCTGTTTGTATTTCAGGGCTCTTTGCAACTTCTCCATGCCAGTTGCTAACCAGTTCTAAGCGACTTGCAGCCCATTGAGTTTAATTGTTTGAGGATTATATTGGTTTACTGCCTTACTGGAACACTCCAAGTGTGTTTTCCCTCGTCTGTCTGTGGTGTGTTTATTTACTAATAAAAGTTTAAAATATATATGATTATCTCTGTGTGTCCTGTAATGTGTTATAGCATGGCAATCGTGTCTCCGTAGGTAATGTCTCACACACATTACAGCACACGTGCTTTTATGCTAATTTCTGTCTCGAAGGAGTTTTAATCGCTTTTCTCTCTGAGATCTTTTAATGCATTGTGAACTATCGGCTCAACTCGATGTGTCAAGCTTCAGTGTTGCAGCATTTAGCACCTCTGAATCTCCCTGTGTGTGAAGTGTCTTTATACCAACGTTACAATTTTCAGTTGCAATGCCTTATCCAATTGACGGCTACTTTATTTTCTTTCTGCTCCTCCAAAGTTTAGGCACACGATCTAAAAAAGTCCGTAAGCATAGTGCTGGGCTCTCTTTTCTTTGTTCTTTCTCCAAACAGAATTAATTTTAGCGGAGTACCTTTAATTTATTTTTTAACTACTTTTCTTGTTTGGCAGTCTTTGGCTTACTCGTAAAAGCAGTTAAATGGGTCTTCTGTTTCTTCAGCCTGCATAGAAGTGCTCTCATCATTATTAAAAATCAGTGTAGGTGAAGCTGGTGCTTTTGTACATGTACACATTCTGTCAGCCCTAACACGCTATTTCAGACGTGGGAAGACGCTTCCTGCCCTCAAATGTTTGCTGTTGAAAATAGTTTTGACAGTGCAAAAACTTGAAACAATGACCTAGAAAAGGTGGGCTGGGGAAGGACTTCTGGAGAGGAGGGAAGGGGACGAAGAAGTTAGAAATGAAGTGGAGGGAAGAATTGAAGCGACTATTTCAGGCTTTGGGGGCAGTACCGCAGGCTCTGTGAAGCAATAAATGGGGCAAAGGGGAGAACAGTCAAGTAAGAAGAATGTGAAGTGAGTGGGAGTAGAAGAAAATGAATGTAATGTGCTGCGCTGCCCAGCAGCCCGGTGTCTGAGCTGCCAGTGCTGGAGCTGCGAGCACAGCGGCTGAATTTCGAGACGTGTCTCTGTACCGCTGTGCAAGCTGTGAACGAAAACATTCCCGCTCAGTTCGGAGCGTTATCGCAGGAATGATGCCTGTATTGCCCTGCTGTGTTATACAAAGCCGTGCCACTTGTGTTTCCTCTCATTTTCTCTAAGTGCTCTTCTAAGGCGTTTCACAGAAAACTGCAGGGAAATCAATTGAAGATGCTAAGTCGGTGTGTGCATAATTTGTTCTTCACTGAATATCTGTGTGCAATCTGTCAGTTTTTTCTGGAATTGCTTCCTTTTATTTCAAAAATAACATGGGAGTTATCACCTATTTTTTGAAAAAGCATCTATAATATGGAATATTTTCAAGTCTTTCACTGTTCCCTGTTCAGACTAAACAGTGACATTATTGGGAGGTATTTTCTGATGGTTTCTTTTTTAGAAGGATTTTTTTTTAAAGTTTGCAAGATCATTATTCATGATCATATTAGCAGAAGGAAAAGTCTTCCCCTATAAAATTGCAGTTTCTTTAGACGGAGTTACCTATTTGGAGTAAAAAAAAACAACTTGACAAAGTTTTGGGAGCTATAGAAGGGCTTAGTGCTGAAAGCTTGTCTATCTTCTCGCAGTTGAATCAGTTTGTCTAAGACGACACTACCTCTCATTACAAGTATTCTCTCTGAAGACTTGGAACAAAACAAGAGTTGCTTGAAGATGGAAATGTATTTCCTCTCTTCAGTTCCTACTGGCTCTTGCAGGTGTTTAGGTGCTTTAGGATTTATCATATAAATAATAATTTGCCTTAAATAATTTTGCCATAAATAATAATCATGCCTTTCAGTTGAGTCGTCTTATTGCATCCAAGCTTTAACCTGGACCATTACCATAGCATCACCTAAAATAGAGTCAATTAAACTGGGGTTTCACAGACTGAATCCACTAACTTTAGTAAATGAAACTGGGTGAATAACTATAAACAAACAATGTGAAAGTAGGTTATCAAGCCACGTGATAACATCTGTTCCTTGGAAACATGAAAGTAGCTATTTCTGCGTCAAGAACTAAACCCTGTTTAAGTGTGTTAAAAGATAACTATAATTTTCTCGTGTGCTCAAACTTCAGTGCATAATGTTGAGGGCTCTGTGAAATGATGTAATTATCTGGGTGCCCTATCGGAGTTGGGTATTTATATTTGAAAACCTGAGTCTCTATCATCTGGAGGATCCTTATCAAGATGAGAGCTCAACTGCGTGGGATAATACACAGTTGCATGAGAGGAGGCCTGGTTCTGTCCCTGAATAGCTTGCAAGATGCAACACGTGAAGTGGCATCTCCCCCCTGCTTTTTTTTTTGTGTGTGTAAGGAAGTAATGGAGAACAAGGTCATTCACTTCAATGTAACATTGGCTAACAGTATGCATAAACTGGTCCAAATTCTCTTTAACAGTCAGTCATTTTCCATGGGAGAAAATGAAGATGTCTTGTATGATGGGGAAAAAAAAAAAAGATTAGACAAAGCAGAAGCAGCACTTGCAGCTTGTCTGAGTTAACATTTTTCAGCACTGTTGGGTCTGTTGGAAGTTGACTGTTACTCTGATCACAGACTGAGGGAGAGATCAGTGGTAATGCAGAACAGTAGGAAGTGATAGATTGACTGCTTAATGCTAAAACTTCATTAAATTACTAAAATGATGCTTTTAAGAGATGCAGTTGCAGCACAAATGCTACAGCTGCCAAGATTGAAGTGGGGTTTTCCTTACACTCCATGTGGTACAAATCAGTGTCCCTTTGCTGCCGGGCAAAATTCTGCTTTGTGCCCATTTTGTACCTTAACTGGCCCCTACTATTCTTTCCCAGCACACAGCCATTTTTCAGTCTTACCCTCAGAATTGTTCTTTAATTCTGCATTTAAAGAGTACGCTTAGAAATCAACACGGTGCTTCTTGCTTTACTGACTTATTTAGTATAAAACCACAGCAGGGCCGAGCAGAGCCTCACCTGTTTCGGTTGGCTGGGCCATGCCTTAGAACAACCTGTTCTGGGAGAGGCAGGCTGGAACAGCTTGTGGATGTATCTCCAGAGGCACAGCCTGCTAAACCTGTTTGCCTTGTAAAAGCTGAGGTTTCTGCTCAGGATTAGAAGTTACAGCTTGGATTTCATCTTCCCTGCCACGCGAGTGTTCTTTGCCATCAAATGCCATCTTTTCATTAGGTCTGTCAAAAGTCCATTTTGTGATTTAAACCACCAAGTTTCTTTCAAAGATCAGCTATTCGTGTAGACCTTTTTTTTGGTAGCACGTGCAAAATCTCATCCTAATGTTATCTTTCCATTTTTCATCTCCAAAATGATTTGTGCTGCATGCAGGATGCTGCCTTGCCAATTGTGTATGTCTACAGGATTATGTGTGAGAGAGCTCAAAGCAAACAAAAACATCTACCTCTCCCTTTACAAACCAAACATACTGCATCTAATCCTGATCATCACCTCATTTTCCACTTCAAGGCAGTATGGTCTACACCAGGTTATGGGAGCTGATAAACGATGGTACAGGTTATTTTGTTAATTATTTCATGTGTGATATAAAACACCCTTTTGTGGGCTTGTGTACTCTACTTCAACTTCCTCGGTCTTTGAAGTGTACGGGGGAGTTTTCCTGTCTGTGATGCCCTCCACACCTTGTCTTGGTTTCAGAAATCATGCAGGAAGCTCAGCATCAGAAGATAACTGATGGTTGGACTCCACAGCAGCCATGTTGTTCCATTAATTTCTGCAGAGTTACATCAAAATCCTTTCAACTCCTTCAGCCCATGCAAGCATCTCTGGAATTGTCTCATTGGCTTTCTTTTGATAATCACTAGTAGTGTTTTCCCTTTTAATTGGATCATACTGGGGGTAACCTTGTAAGACAGTAGGTAATGCAACTGTAATTTTTGACAGAGCTTGCAGGATAAATCAGGCCAGAGATGGGTAAGGCTTCCTTGGGAGCTCTCCAGAGGGAAGTCCAACGCTGGTGCTTAAGGTTTAGTAGCTGGCCTCCTTCCTCCAGAGATAATCGCAAATCCATTTGCGATAGGAAGCGCTGGGCTGCTGGATGTGATGAATCCTTTTTAATTAGTCATAGAAGAGGAGTCCTAACCACTTGTTTAAAGGTCTCAAAACACCATTAAGAGGAGATGAGGGTGCAGGCTGTGACCATATTCTGCTTTGAATAATTACAGTGTTGCTGCCTACACTTCTCCATATTCAAGTAGATACAGCATTCTTCTTTGCTACTTGGCATAAATGATTTTGTGTGTTAATAACTCCTGCGTTCCAGCCTAGGGCTGGTGGCATTTAAGAGATAGCAAAAATTCATTCCCATGTCTGTATGAGGAGAGATGTTGCTGAAGCTTAGTGGTGGCTGAGGGGAGAGAAAGAAGAAACCCTTTGTCAGCTCAATGGAAGTTGCTCTGGGAGAGTGTCCGAGAGATGCTTGAGGTGGCCGTGCTCGTGCCCTTGAAGAATTTATGGCTGTTTCTTGTAATGGCAACCACAAAACGCTAATATGTGTGGAGCAGGACATGTCATTTCCCAGTGCACTGAACCAACACCACTGATAAATATTTAGGACAGATCAGATGGCCAGAGCGCATGTGCTGAGGAGGAATGTTGCTCTTAGCTAAACTGCCAGGCATTATCTGAGATCCACTTTAAATACATGCTGTCTCTGTAATAACACTGAGTGGTTGTTCCAGATACAAAATTTCAGTTAATCTGCTGTGTCAGTTGGGCTTGCAAGTCCAAAAATACCTTATTAGTGATTTATGTCTTTCATTGTTGTTCTTTTTGTCATACAGTTATCTCCACCCACGCACTGCTACCTAATCTTGTACGTTTTGTGTGCTGTTCCTGTGGTTATTCCGTGAGAAGAAAGCTTGGTGTCACCCACAGAGCAGCACACGCCTAGCTCTGCACTTGAATGTTAAGTTTCTTGTGTGAAGGTATATCTGAATTTTATCTCTCTAGAGTGAAAGTAGCGAGCTTACCAAGAACCAAATTACTTCTCAAGGAGAATATTTGGCATGGACTTCAGTGCTTCAGTTAAAAGCTTTGGAAAACGCAAAGCTTTGGGGAGAACTGCAAGCTTTAAATCCTTTATATCTTTAATTATCTTTATAGACCTGAATAATATCCTGTACTATCTCTGTGCACAATGCTTGAATTAATTTTATGTTGATTAATTAAGGGGAAGCTTCTTTTACCTTTACCCTACTCCCTAAAATCCTGCAAGCCAGCTTCTGGTGGAGTTGGCTTCAAGAATTCATTAGCATAGCCTGAGCCTTTGACACACTGCTCTGGTGATTTATGCTTGTGAATATTCATTGTAGCAAATCCAGTGGCTTTTCTGCTTGCTCTGTTTTTTTGGAGAGCACCATGCAAAGCATGAAATCTCTTTGCAACCTGTAACAAACTCCCTGGGGCATAAGTTTGCTGCGTTTTAATCCCTTGGTGTGTATGACAGCAAAGGGGACCAGTAGTGCAAACGTAGCCTTGCTCATCAAAGAGAGGTGGCAGGATAGGTGGCTCAATTCACTGTTAATGCCAGTCAGCTTCCCCCCATCTGGAGAGCTGTCACAAGAGGGCAGTTAGGAGAAATGCAAATTAATTCTGGAAAGAGTAAGGGAATCAGAAAAGAGAAGATGGCGGGGCATTAGATAGAAAATGCTTCCAAAGGTGGAGGCAAAGATACACAAAAGAACAAGGAGGGTAAGGAATGCCACAAGATTAATTTTCCTCAAGTACAACTATTTCTTGCTTCCATTACTGTTGTGAAANGGAGCTCTCCAGAGGGAAGTCCAACGCTGGTGCTTAAGGTTTAGTAGCTGGCCTCCTTCCTCCAGAGATAATCGCAAATCCATTTGCGATAGGAAGCGCTGGGCTGCTGGATGTGATGAATCCTTTTTAATTAGTCATAGAAGAGGAGTCCTAACCACTTGTTTAAAGGTCTCAAAACACCATTAAGAGGAGATGAGGGTGCAGGCTGTGACCATATTCTGCTTTGAATAATTACAGTGTTGCTGCCTACACTTCTCCATATTCAAGTAGATACAGCATTCTTCTTTGCTACTTGGCATAAATGATTTTGTGTGTTAATAACTCCTGCGTTCCAGCCTAGGGCTGGTGGCATTTAAGAGATAGCAAAAATTCATTCCCATGTCTGTATGAGGAGAGATGTTGCTGAAGCTTAGTGGTGGCTGAGGGGAGAGAAAGAAGAAACCCTTTGTCAGCTCAATGGAAGTTGCTCTGGGAGAGTGTCCGAGAGATGCTTGAGGTGGCCGTGCTCGTGCCCTTGAAGAATTTATGGCTGTTTCTTGTAATGGCAACCACAAAACGCTAATATGTGTGGAGCAGGACATGTCATTTCCCAGTGCACTGAACCAACACCACTGATAAATATTTAGGACAGATCAGATGGCCAGAGCGCATGTGCTGAGGAGGAATGTTGCTCTTAGCTAAACTGCCAGGCATTATCTGAGATCCACTTTAAATACATGCTGTCTCTGTAATAACACTGAGTGGTTGTTCCAGATACAAAATTTCAGTTAATCTGCTGTGTCAGTTGGGCTTGCAAGTCCAAAAATACCTTATTAGTGATTTATGTCTTTCATTGTTGTTCTTTTTGTCATACAGTTATCTCCACCCACGCACTGCTACCTAATCTTGTACGTTTTGTGTGCTGTTCCTGTGGTTATTCCGTGAGAAGAAAGCTTGGTGTCACCCACAGAGCAGCACACGCCTAGCTCTGCACTTGAATGTTAAGTTTCTTGTGTGAAGGTATATCTGAATTTTATCTCTCTAGAGTGAAAGTAGCGAGCTTACCAAGAACCAAATTACTTCTCAAGGAGAATATTTGGCATGGACTTCAGTGCTTCAGTTAAAAGCTTTGGAAAACGCAAAGCTTTGGGGAGAGCTGCAAGCTTTAAATCCTTTATATCTTTAATTATCTTTATAGACCTGAATAATATCCTGTACTATCTCTGTGCACAATGCTTGAATTAATTTTATGTTGATTAATTAAGGGGAAGCTTCTTTTACCTTTACCCTACTCCCTAAAATCCTGCAAGCCAGCTTCTGGTGGAGTTGGCTTCAAGAATTCATTAGCATAGCCTGAGCCTTTGACACACTGCTCTGGTGATTTATGCTTGTGAATATTCATTGTAGCAAATCCAGTGGCTTTTCTGCTTGCTCTGTTTTTTTGGAGAGCACCATGCAAAGCATGAAATCTCTTTGCAACCTGTAACAAACTCCCTGGGGCATAAGTTTGCTGCGTTTTAATCCCTTGGTGTGTATGACAGCAAAGGGGACCAGTAGTGCAAACGTAGCCTTGCTCATCAAAGAGAGGTGGCAGGATAGGTGGCTCAATTCACTGTTAATGCCAGTCAGCTTCCCCCCATCTGGAGAGCTGTCACAAGAGGGCAGTTAGGAGAAATGCAAATTAATTCTGGAAAGAGTAAGGGAATCAGAAAAGAGAAGATGGCGGGGCATTAGATAGAAAATGCTTCCAAAGGTGGAGGCAAAGATACACAAAAGAACAAGGAGGGTAAGGAATGCCACAAGATTAATTTTCCTCAAGTACAACTATTTCTTGCTTCCATTACTGTTGTGAAAGGTAATTTTTTTCAATCCTTTTAGAGGCAAATGCTGTGCAGATTGCAGAGCTGCTCCAAAGAGCTCACAAGGTGCTCAAGCAGAGCACCATTGAGGGTGAGGAAGGGAGGACTTGGTCACAAGTAGTTGGGTGGCATCTTCTCCACTGGCTGTGTACAAAATCTGCGTGCTTATGTGATGCTTTCTTCATTTCACTGGAGTCAA
The DNA here is from genome assembly GCA_013401355.1 of Ceyx cyanopectus. Classification (NCBI taxonomy): domain Eukaryota; kingdom Metazoa; phylum Chordata; class Aves; order Coraciiformes; family Alcedinidae; genus Ceyx; species Ceyx cyanopectus. The sequence continues at coordinate 103,727 of VYZU01083046.1, read as the reverse complement.
GAGTTTTGTCTTTGAACAATTTAGGCCAGGATTTTACCATTTTGTGGTTGGGTTTTTTTATGATTTATTTATTTAATTATTAACAAACTTGAATTCACCCAAGTAATCGCATGTTCTTTAGCAATCTTAACTGTTTAGCCAAGGGGGGATATTTGCTAATTCTCATTCTGGTTTCTATTTTTGCATTTGTCCTATCCTCTGATAGCTAGTACTGGTGAGTGCTGTCAAAAATACATCATTAATTTGTCTTGAGAACTTTCTTGATGCATTTTGATTTAAACATGCTAATCATTGAGATGCAGGGTCCTGGGTATTCAGCTACACTACTCACTGGCTTCTTTGTTTTCCTGTAGCCCAGTCTTATCAGAAAATTCTGTGCATTTCATGTTTCCATTAAAAAAGAAAAAGCCATAAAAGGGGAACAATTAGAACTTTTCAAATAAAACCAGTCACAGAGGAAATCTATTCTAAAAGTGAACAAAATGAGCCATGTTTGTTGCTTTGGTGAGAGAGCCTGAGGTCAGCCCTTATGTTTTATTTTTCCTACTCAGCCCTTGGACATGGAAAAGTGGTTATCATGGTATAGAAGAGGTTGCTTTAGCAAGGCCATGATTGGAAATCAGAGATGCATCTTAGTGAGCAGTCTACTACCAAGCATTTGGAGGGATTGGTATATAAGAGACCATCATGGATGACCCCAGGATGGGGATGATTAGGTTGGACTCAGGGGCTGGAGAAAGGCATTGAGGTGGGAAACAGAGCCTGTGTGTAGAGGGGAGTGTTGCACTTTCAGCCACACTAGCCAAAAATTACTGTATTTCCAAATAATAAGCAATGTGGAAAATTCAAGAACTTTTGACACTTCTCTGTGCTTATCAATAATGCTTTTCAGAAATTCTTAATGATCTTATTGGTGATTATGTTTTAAGAAAACACCCAAACATTTATGATGTTCAAGATATTAATAATCAATAAACAATTCACTACTTATTAATGATCATTTTAAAGGGAAACAAAGAAATTAATATTTTTTTTTACATCAGTCTGCCATTGTTCTGATGTTAGACACGACAGATTGTTTAATGGATACTTGAAAAATCATTTTTGTGTGTTTTCAAAGTATTTAATTGTTCAGGCTGTATTTCTCATAGTAAATAATGTATGGAATTGAAAGATTGAGGTTTTGTTCTTTGTTTTTCTTCTCCATGTTTATAGCTTCCTCTTGTAAGAAAAATTTCCAACTGACCGATTAAAAAAGAAAAAAAAAGTACTCCTCTAACATGCAAACAAATCAAAAACAAAACTCCCAAAGTACAGTTTTCCTTGGGGAAATTAAGTCTAAACAAGTACACAGTAATAAATATTAGCAGAAGAATTAAATTATTTATTAGACAATCTTTACTTAGGAGAGCTTCTTGACTCTTACAGCAGTCAGGGGGATTAAAACATGTGTTTAACTTGAAGCACATCTCAAGGGTTTTCCTCATTAGCATTTTACGTGCTCAAACAACTCCAGGTTTACATCCGTCTTTTAGATGCAGTTGCTATTGCAGCAATTCCAGCAAAAATTAAAGCGTTCTTAAAGAAAAAGAATGCATCAGAATGGTGTTTTAAGAATGAAGTGCTTGCTTACTGCTTTTGTACTGTTTGAAACCTTTTATCCCTGGCTCTTTTCCAATGTGGAAGGAGTTTGTTTTCAGAGAAATATTGTTGCCAAGGGACAAATGTTGACTGTGTTGTGTTTAAAACAGGCTGATATTAATTACATTCTCTAAGCTATTCTTCTCTGGATAACTTTAAAAGGTCCTTCCAATTTCCAGAATACTTGGGTAAAGCTCTCAGAACATGAACACAGTGTCTCGTCATTTACGTGAAGAATATATGAAAGAACTGGCAGGAACTGAACTAACTTTTGTGTTGGTTTCAGATGATGATGCTAATTAATAACATACAGCAGTGTTAGTAAATGCAGTGATTTCCCTCCCTTTCCTCTTTCATCTTTAAAGTCTTTATCTGAGCCAGACAACCTGTGCGGAGAGCTGCTCAATGCATTAGACCAGTGGAACGGGCTGATTTATTTTCAGGACCTATTCTGTGATTAGGGTGGCAGGGTCTGGAGCAGGGTCAGTCTTTGGGGTTTTCCAGTTCCTCCTTGATAATGTGAACCTAACATTTTGCATTATTCTGGTTCTTCCAAGGATCAGGCTGAGTTACTTGCAAGCTTCCTTGAGCTGGGCCAGTGCTGGTGGTCCCAGTGATGAGACTATCCTATGCTCAGTCCACCAGAACTTGCACAGAGTGTTGGGGTTTTTTTCCAACTAGCTCCTGAAACTTAGCCCAGCTCATGTTTCTTAGTCTACTGCCTATTTTAGTTTTAGATTGTTTCGTTCTGTACTAGGTAAAATGCCACTTTCCAAGTATTTTTGCCTAATACTTAGTACTTTAAGAAATACCAGGTCAAGAGAACACAATGTACAGAACTGTGCACGGCTGCCCTTCAGGTGCCAGCCCAGCTGCCCTGCCCTTCTTGTGTGGGAGCTCTAGAGGAGACTAAAGCTGAGCCAAATCAGGTGAATTTTCCCTGTCAGTCCTTAACCTCAGCCTTCCAAGTCTCTTTTTGGCCTTCTCACTCTCTCCTCACATCCCTCCTTCAGTGGGAAGAGCTCAGCATGTCCCCCGAGTCTCTGGGAAAAGAGCTCCAGGGAGTTTTCATGAGGTATGAACTCCTGGCTGCTGAGCTACCNGGGCTGATTTATTTTCAGGACCTATTCTGTGATTAGGGTGGCAGGGTCTGGAGCAGGGTCAGTCTTTGGGGTTTTCCAGTTCCTCCTTGATAATGTGAACCTAACATTTTGCATTATTCTGGTTCTTCCAAGGATCAGGCTGAGTTACTTGCAAGCTTCCTTGAGCTGGGCCAGTGCTGGTGGTCCCAGTGATGAGACTATCCTATGCTCAGTCCACCAGAACTTGCACAGAGTGTTGGGGTTTTTTTCCAACTAGCTCCTGAAACTTAGCCCAGCTCATGTTTCTTAGTCTACTGCCTATTTTAGTTTTAGATTGTTTCGTTCTGTACTAGGTAAAATGCCACTTTCCAAGTATTTTTGCCTAATACTTAGTACTTTAAGAAATACCAGGTCAAGAGAACACAATGTACAGAACTGTGCACGGCTGCCCTTCAGGTGCCAGCCCAGCTGCCCTGCCCTTCTTGTGTGGGAGCTCTAGAGGAGACTAAAGCTGAGCCAAATCAGGTGAATTTTCCCTGTCAGTCCTTAACCTCAGCCTTCCAAGTCTCTTTTTGGCCTTCTCACTCTCTCCTCACATCCCTCCTTCAGTGGGAAGAGCTCAGCATGTCCCCCGAGTCTCTGGGAAAAGAGCTCCAGGGAGTTTTCATGAGGTATGAACTCCTGGCTGCTGAGCTACCATCAATTGTCCCTGGAGCTACCTGGATGTGGCATGGCCACATTCAACTTCTGAAACCTTCCTGGAAGCTGTAGGCCAGCTCGTCATGGCTGAAGACCAGCTTCGGTGGTCAAAATCCTGCTTTAACAAATGGTCGCATGCTTTTTGCCAGCTACAAGTGTCAATAGAGGCTTGTGTTTCTTCCCTTCATTCAGACTATGGAAGCCACACTTGAGTCCCTTTCTCTCAGCTTTCCTGCCATCCATGATCTCTGCCACTCTTTCTGCTTTTCCTCAAAACTTGCTTTAATCCTGACACCTTTCTGGAAACTTCTCTTGGTGTTGACTTAAGATTTGGGGAAATTCTGCAGATCTAGTTGTTTGAAAAAATAACTGTTACTCATCACAGTTGTCCCTCAAGAGATGGGCCTCATGTTCCAGGTTTTATATTGACCTACAAAAGATAAATGTGCAATTACAGTGAAGTTGTCCAAGTTGTATTAATAAACAGGCATTCACTTTATGGATTACTATGGAACATAAACAGCTGCCTACGTAAAGCTGTTCTATCCTTAGCTTGGTTCAAACATCTTTGTATTTTTATTTTTTAGACACCTGTGACAGAAATTTCTGAGTATTCATCCGATGATGACAGCATGGGAGGAGGAGGAGGGGAGACAGGCCTGGTGACCACCACTCCAGGACCTCCTACGAGCTCAGGAGCAGACGCAGGGGACAGTGGTTTGGCACAAGGGGCCGGCGCGTGGCTGAGGGCTGCGCGGGCCCTTCTCCGCACCCCCGGGAAGCAGGCGGGAAAGGCTCCCCAGGCCCTCGCCGAGTCTGCCAAGAAGAGGAAGCTACTGAGGTAAATGTCTTGTCCTCCTTAAGGAAATTTAGTTTGTTTGTTTTTTATTCTGTGGGTAAAGAATAATTGCAGATGAGTAGGAATGCTATTCAAAGATAAACAGTTTAGAGATGCAAATTACCAAAACTTAAAGATTATGTAATTTTTTTTGTAAACAAGAAGAGAAAGAACTTGGTTCAGCTATAAATCTGTGGTGAAAGCTCTTGATCCTGAGCTCCTGGGTACAAAGCACTTTAGCTTTTGCATGTCTAATAAAGCTTTGCAGATGTGTGAGTGGATGTACTTCTGGTTTCGCTTGTGATCGTCTCATTGCTTGGTGCCTCCAGATAGGCTGCAGAAATGCTGTACCTCGGACTTGTGGTCCTCTCTGGGCTTGTCAGGGTAAAATGAATCAAAATACTGTAGAAAAGCAGTGGATAAGCAATAGTGCTGGACAGTGTAGAACAGTGGGATATTTATGCAAAGGTGGGATATATTTGTTCATCTGAAATATGAATCTCTGTGATTAAATGCATTAAAAAGATACTGACCTGTTGAAAGAAACCATCCTGAGCAGTGCAAGCCTGATGTTCACAATTCATTATTTCTGTAGCTAATTACAGTGCAGAAATGGGCACTTCCTATACCAAATTACCACAACTTGCTTTAACTTAAATGCTTCATGTGAAGATTCTATGAGTATGCCTTGAGCTATGGAGACTACAATTACCAATGGTGCTGCTACAGATCTGTTGTATTTTTAAGTGTGGTTCTTTCTTACTTTTTTTTAACAGATGATTCTCTCTTCAATTACTATGTAATATGAAGTAATCAATTACATAGTAATCAATTACATAGTAATCAATCAATTACTTAAAAAGTAAATATTTTCTGTGGGTAAATAGACATACCTTATTTTTTTCCTGTTAAAATGTTCTTGGCTTTTTCAAAATGCTGACTAAGGGAATAGATTTGAAAGTCCTAATTACTGAGTATCTATAAACTGACAAATACTTTGCTTGTGCAATCAAGCTTTATTTCTTGTTACTTCAAGAATATAAAGACAGAATGTTGCTAGGTCAGACCAAAGCTGTAACCCCCGAAAAGGTCTATTAGTGGCCAAAAGCAAGTATGGGTAAAGGTAATAAGAACAAGACAAGCATATCCTAGTATTTTGCACTGATGCACCTTCAGCTTTCAGCAGTTTACTGCTCAGGAGCTGTTGGTTACACTCAGTGAGCTTGTCTTGTCGTGATTTTGCCCACTAATTTTCTGAAGCCATAAGGACTTTGGCTGCTGCACTAACATCTCAGGGTTAGGAGCTGTGTAGTTTAAATATTACTTGTATCTGCACCTACCAGCCTCATTTGATGACCTCTACTATCAGAAATCTTTGTGCAAAAATATATTTTACAGCAAAGATTCTCTGAAACAAGNGGCACTTCCTATACCAAATTACCACAACTTGCTTTAACTTAAATGCTTCATGTGAAGATTCTATGAGTATGCCTTGAGCTATGGAGACTACAATTACCAATGGTGCTGCTACAGATCTGTTGTATTTTTAAGTGTGGTTCTTTCTTACTTTTTTTTAACAGATGATTCTCTCTTCAATTACTATGTAATATGAAGTAATCAATTACATAGTAATCAATTACATAGTAATCAATCAATTACTTAAAAAGTAAATATTTTCTGTGGGTAAATAGACATACCTTATTTTTTTCCTGTTAAAATGTTCTTGGCTTTTTCAAAATGCTGACTAAGGGAATAGATTTGAAAGTCCTAATTACTGAGTATCTATAAACTGACAAATACTTTGCTTGTGCAATCAAGCTTTATTTCTTGTTACTTCAAGAATATAAAGACAGAATGTTGCTAGGTCAGACCAAAGCTGTAACCCCCGAAAAGGTCTATTAGTGGCCAAAAGCAAGTATGGGTAAAGGTAATAAGAACAAGACAAGCATATCCTAGTATTTTGCACTGATGCACCTTCAGCTTTCAGCAGTTTACTGCTCAGGAGCTGTTGGTTACACTCAGTGAGCTTGTCTTGTCGTGATTTTGCCCACTAATTTTCTGAAGCCATAAGGACTTTGGCTGCTGCACTAACATCTCAGGGTTAGGAGCTGTGTAGTTTAAATATTACTTGTATCTGCACCTACCAGCCTCATTTGATGACCTCTACTATCAGAAATCTTTGTGCAAAAATATATTTTACAGCAAAGATTCTCTGAAACAAGTGTTAAAATAAACCAAACCAACCACAATGATATAGAATGTCATCTGTCCCGATTGGCCAAGTGGAGCAGAGCTTGCAGGGTTTTTCACTCTTCCATCCTCTGGTTCCACCTTGAGTTCCTTCAGGAACAGGAAAGCAGGCAGGAAATTCCTTAGTTATGAGTTTTGTTTATCTAGTCATTTTGCTTGTCCAGGTACTTAGCATCTTTTCACTGTTCCTGTTCAAGGCATTCATTCCATGTGCCTCTTTTTCTCATCCTTCCTTTTACTGTTGATGGGGGGAATATTTTTATTGGTCTTCTAACAGTGGGTATAAGAGCAGGGGATCTGACAAAGCTCCCACTTGGACCATTCAGATGTGCAGTAGGTGGAAGTTTTTAGGTTTTTTTTACTAGTAAGATTTTATTTCCATCAGAAAAAATATAATCTGAGTTTCAGTGCAGGAAATAGGTAAGTTATAGAATGTGAACTCTACTTCTAAATCTGCCACATCACAGGAGCTTTTAGTGGTGAAGAATAGCTGCTTTATCTTTTGGGGTTTTTTTGGCTGGAGAGGAGGTGGGCTTCTGTAGAGGAGATTTGTGCTTGTGTGGCCATCATTCTTCCATCAAGTCTTTCACCCCACGTGCCCGTGCTGTTTGGTCCACTAAAGGACTGTAGTCACTTGGTAGCGACTGTCAGCATTCAGTGCTGCTTATTATTTTGCAACTTGTAAACCAGCTGATAATAGCTGATGGGTTTGCAGTGTTGACAAATTAAATGCCAGTGTGCTTAGGGGTCCTTTTTTTATTTAGTAAGCACCCCATGGAGTGGAAATGGACAACAGAGTGTTGCAGAAGTCAGTTACTTCACCAGTTAACTTGTAAATACAAGACGAGTTCTGTCCGTGTTTTGGAAAGTGAGAAGTAGGGAAACTGCCCAGTCCTGAGCTGGGGATATATATTTGTGTAACCTATAGTGTTTTGAAATATGTGGAGTCCTGAGTATAGTGTATATGAGGAGACAATTCAATAATGAGATGTTTAAGTGTTCACTGTTCTTAAATTCAAATGAAGTCTGGAAAGAAGTAAACTTGGATGAATGTGGGGTTATTTTTGGTAAGTGCCCCGCTGAATGAAAACCTTAATAAATAAACAGGGAGATCTCCAGCACTTCAGCAAGACTGGAAATTACTTATCAAAACACATTACTCACTAATGTTCTTTCTTTTTTCTTATTTGTATTAGCCTCAGTGGAGTCAGAAGCTAGGGGCAGATCAGGCTCAGTGTTACCTTTTTGTCACACAGTGGCACCAATCTCTTCAGTTTTGCTGTTGAAGTTTGTGGAAGGGAGAAGCCACCAGAAACTGAGCCTTCCTACTAGATGCTGAGCTTTCTGTGGTCATCAAAGCTGTCTTTTGTGTGGATGTTGCTGGACATGGACAGACCAGGCAGTATGTTGTTTTACATACAGTATTTCAGCAAGCTCACATTTAGTACAGAAATAGGACATGGATTTCTACTTGTTAAATCTGTCTGCCTTCAGGGATTTAAAGGAACAAAATAGTTATACTGAAAGCTTTGTGATTAAAAATAAAGACGTTGTGGGCAGTGAAGATTGTATCTGAGCAGTTTGGCTTCACTGAACAGCCTTTGCATTAACAGTTTGCCAAATGTGTTCAATTTGCTCATATTAAAACATTTTGGGGGCAAGTTTCAAGTGCTAGTCAGTGAAGTATGCATCTCAAATTACAAGTTTTGTTATTTAAATACTGTTTGACAGTTTCCTTGATTACAGAAATCGTACATTAGTCATCAGAATGTATTTGCCAACTTTACAGATATATATATATATATATATATATATATGCACACACCAGATGTTGGGTTTGTCACGAAGGACAATTAAATGCACTGTAAGGGCTGGGTCTGGGCAGGAGGGGGAACTGAGTATCTCTTTCTGAAGCAGCTAGATGCTTACATAAACACAAAATGCAGATTAACAAAGTCCTGGTGCTGTAGGATCCAGTCTCCACCCTTGATGCCAACAAAAGTATCTGGCAAAATTAATCCAAGCAGTTTCTGAAAAGCTAGGAAAGCTCAGGGATTTATCAGAGGGATAATGTGTGGACAATAAAAAGTGAACATTATTCATCTCTACCTTGAATTACCAAAATAAGCAAAAAGTTACTTCCATATGATAGACTCTGTGCCAAAACATGAGTTTGTCCCAGTGAACCCACTTAGCTACCAAAGACTGAACATCAAAGCTCATTAGGTATTTAACAAATGCACAGTTAGGAATAAAATAATATTAATTTTAACCATTTATAAAACATGCTGTTGATACTTCCACTGAATCCAGCACTTGCTCAATGCCCTGCCCTGCTTTGTGTGAAGTATGTTACTGTCTCCTCCCTCTTGTTCAGGTGGCTGGAGCGATTGATCATCCAGGGCACAGCATCTCCCAGCACACACGAGTGTTTCCAACAGTGGGGCTGTATGAGAAGGGCTTACTGCTTTTCAAATGTTGTTCTCATCAAATCTGTTAGAATATATAACAGAAAGTTTTTCATTGGTTTTTGTTCCTAAGCTAAAAATCGGGTTGATCCTCCGGAATTTGGGGTGGTGTTTATATTTCTTTGTTTCTACCTTGAAAGAAACAAACCATAAACTACCAAGTCTCTTTTTTTCCATAGAAAATCCTTCTGTCCATGGCATGTTCTTGAATTGTATTTCTGATTTCACAATGTATGAGAGAGACCTTATTAAAAAAACCAAACCAACAAACAAATGTTTATAATGACCAGCTGAGACCCTCTCGTAAATGCATTCTTGGTTATATTTTATATTCTGCAACCAAGCAGATGCAAAATTCTTTAGGATGTTTTGTTTCAACTATTTTTTAATTGCATTTGGATTGTGCATGGAATGATGATGATTAATAAACGTCAGTGAATTTTATTAGCACAAACGACTGCTATGGAAAGGGAGTTTTACTTTTCATGGACCTTTGTGATAATTATTATTACAATACAGACGTTGTTACCAAATTGGTGATGAAGTTGAGTCAGTGAGACCCTCCCTGGTAGGAGTATCTGGCCTGAAATGTAATGGTATGTTACTACTGTGTGCAATAGCTACAAAACCTCAACTTGTTTTCCTTCATGCTCAGGGCGATCTTGCCGTAGGTGAAGCTGTAGTGGGTTCACAGAAAGTAGGAACTGATTGCCTGGACGCAACCATGGCCCTGTGCAGGGAAAGAGGTAGTCAGGCTGTGTGCCAGTAGTGGTTGCAGGCACCTTAAGGCTTTCTAGCATTATCTGAACAAAGATAATAAGCATCTTTGACTGTTAGAATCATAGAATGTTTAGGGCCAGAAGGGACCTCCAAAGGTCATCTAGTGTAGCCCCCCTGCAGTGAGCAGGGACATTCTTAACTAGACCAGGCTGCTCAGAGCCTTGTCCAACCTCACCTTGAATATCTCCAGAGATGGCGCCCCAACCACCTCCCTGGGGAGCCTATTCCACTGATCCACCACCTTCAAGGTAAAGAACTTCTTCCTGATATCCAGTCTAAATCTACTCTTCTCTAATTTAAACCCATTACCCCTCGCCCTTTCACTACAGGCCCTTGGAAACAGCCCTTTTCCTGCCTTTTTGTAGGCCCCCTTCAGGTACTGTTGTCTGCAGAGGGAATGGAATGGGGGTTTAGAACCCTCCTGTTGAACAGTTTTCCTTCAGCAAAACAGGTTTTTGAGCTACTGGCAGTGCTGTGTTTAGTCCAACCACACAGTTCAGTCACAGACTTATGCATGCAAGACTTAAACAAGCAAACCCCAATGCATTCAACTGGTGTATTTTTCTAAGCTTAGCTGAGCTGGCACCTACCTGTTCCAGCATGGCTCACTTAGACCATGCAGCCAAGCTCAATTACAACTGCACCTGAGAGCAGTTCCCTGGCAAGAAGGGAAAAGTGGGCAGAGAGTTTGCAGGAGTTTGTAGAACTGTTTTGCCCACAGGTGCTGTGGTGTGGTAATGCTTGAGTGCTCCCATTCTGGGGGAAATGTGGCTGAGCAGAGTTAATGATCCTGTTTGAAGTTGTGTGCTTAACTCTGCTGCTGTTGGTACCAAAGCTTCCATCACACTTCTGGGTGTTAATTGCTGCTGTGTCTTAAAGTCCATGTTGAAGGTGAGATTACACAAGGCTGTAAAGTTTACCTGGAAGTTCACTGGAGCCCAAGATTTCAAAAATGTTTTTATTTGGTTTCCTTAATATATCAGGATTTATAGCTTAAGTGTGGGTTCTTTATTTTGGGGGTTTGGGGATTATTTTTTTTTTACTTCCTCTGAAAGGGTCTGAGTTACTCTTTTCCCTGGCTGAACCCCACCAGCCAAAGAAAAGATGCAGCGATGTAAACTAAAATTTTTTTTATGGCTTATTCTGGGTCAAATGTGGCTCTTGTATTCCAGATTGCTCATTCTGTGACCTTTAATGCTAAGACATGTAGCCATGCCACCTAATTATAGTTATGATTTTGCAAAGCATGTAGCTGTTTGTTAGGAATTCAGCTGAGACTGCTAACTACTTTTCATATCAGCTGTTGACTTGTCTGCAGGTGAAATTGCTTGGTAAATGCTAACCAAAGAGAGATTTTTACACCCTACCTGAAGCCTGTTTAGTCGTTTTAGCTTCTTGGTTTCCACAAGTGTCAGTCCCCCAGTTTCACATTTGCAGTGTGAGCTTTGCCAAGCTATTTGTTTTTTGGTTTTTTTGTTAACCAAAAAAATTCTACCTGTGTGCACAAATAACCTTAAGGTGGTTGTATGCTATCTCTGATTCCTACATGAGTTCAACCCAAGGATACATTTCACATCAGTAGAAATCATTATTGATATACTGGATAGTAGTTGTTGTGGAAAAACTTGCACTATAAGGGAAGAATGAAGTAGGTTTTTATGCAAATAACTTCTTTGAAGCTATAGAGAAATGCTCAAATACTCCCATAGTAGTTCAAAGCCCTTTGTAGTAGCCACAGACAGCTTCCAAAGCATTTGCCTTTTTGTTCTTAAGGTGAGAAATTGTCTTCTGGCGTTCTGGAACCCAGGGTCAGGAATTGCTTTAGTGTTACCTTAAATGTATTTGTGCTAGATGCCACTCCTCTGCTCCTCACCTTGGGAATGTGAAATTAATTTCATCTTGGAGAGTGTTCAGACCACTGAAACTGCACACTTGACCCAGCTTGTGAAATGAATCATAGGGTCAAGTATGGGTAAAAGAATATTTTTGTGATCACTCCTTGCCAACAGACAAACAAATCTGAGGGGGAAAAAAACCCAACCTGTTGTAACTGGTGGTTACACTGGTTTGTTTTGAATTTGCAGCTGTCTGTAGTATCTATCAGGATACATGTATAAGTGCAAAGAAAAGTTGGGAACCTTTAATTACAGTCCTTGTGTTGCAGACACGACTGGAACTGGGAAGATTTTGCACATTTGGTGAAAATGTTTTATTGTGTGTATTGACTCTAAGCCTGTGTTTTATTTGGAGTATATCCATTGCAAAATCAAAATTAGGAGAACTGGTCTGCAGAATGTAATTTTACTGTATGTTTCTGTCTCCAAGGGCCAAAGCCTCTGTCCTGTAGTTTGTCATTTGATAAACTGAATACTGATTCCTGGGAAAAATGAGCATTTCCTTACTCTCTGCAGGGGTGGGCTGGCTGAGAGGTTGTGTCGCCTGCAGAACAGAGAGAGATCTGCCATTAGCTTTTGGAGGCATCAGTGTATTTCAGATGCTACAATCCCCTCAGGTAAGAAGCATGATACATATCTGAAAGTATATACTTACATATGTGTCTATATGACCCACTTAGAGGTTCAACTGAAGTTTATATTCTTTGTGGTTTTTTGCCTGAATTGGGTTTAATGCTCTTTTATTGTTTTCTGAGCTAATATTGCATTTCAGCTAAATATGGTGGTTTATAATGTTCCAGTCATCAAAGTGTTTGAGGGGTAATGAACCTGTTTTAAAGAGCCTGCACCTAGACTCTTCACAACTCCTTGATTTCCAGCATCACCTGGGTGTTTCCAACACATTGTAGGACACTTCAAGGTGCAATTTATGGGTATGCAGATGGGTTTTTCTTCTTGCTGTTTCTTTATAACTACCTTTTCCTCTTTCCTTGTTCATTTTTCGGTGGTTTGAAGTCAGCTGTATTGTATTCTTTGCTAAGTGCTGAAACTAAATGACAGCAAATGCGGACAGCTAGACACAACCATGAAATGGGGGTGAAGTGTAACTGCAGTGGGCACTTCACTTAAAAAGAAACAGTGGGAGTTGAGTGAGTTAGAAGCAATGGGTACCACCACCTCGCAGTAATATTTCTTGAGAGATAATAGATTCACAGAGTCTGTTTAAAGAAATGGTTAGACTTTTTTTATCAGCTTGTGTGTGTGTGATAGTAGGCTACAAAATGTCAAGCTTTTATTCTGTATTAAGCCTACTACTTGTTTCTGAGCATATGTTCCATTTATTTTTCAGAAAGTCCTCTGGTCTTAATTTGAAAACATGCGGATGAGAGAAACTATCACTTGGCTTGGGAGTTTGTCCTTAATTCCACTCTTAAATTTTTAAAAGTGGGGTTTCTTCCAAATCTGAGTTTGTCTGGCTTCAGTTCTCCTCTTTTGTTTCTTGTAAAGCCTTTCTCCATTAGATTAAAGAGCTCTTTAGTATGTGGCATTTTCCCTCTCTGGCACTTGCACAGCAAAATCATGCTGCTTCACAATTTTCATAAACTAAACAGACTGAGCTCTTCAAGGCTCTCTAAAGCATTTTCACCAGTCTTGAAGTGATTTGCATGGCTTTTTACTGCACCCTCTCAAACTTTTCAGCATGGTCTTAAAAACAAGGACAGCTATTCTGTACATGTTCTTCCAGTTTTAGTCTCATCAAAACCATCAGTGAGGTCCAGTTCACTACTCAGCCTCCTGTATGTTCAAGGCCTGGAATTAAATATTTGGATCTAGTTTGGCTTTGGTCACTGTGTGATGCTGGGACTTCACGTTGAACTGATTGTCCAGTTTCATAACTTCTCTAGTGTTGTTTTCTGAGTTGTTTTTCAGCTTTAACACTCTCCAGCTATAGTTTGTGTTTCTTCTACCTAAACACAGGGAAGCTTTTGTGCTATATCCAGGTCTGCTTCATTCAAGTGCTAACCATGCAGTTCAGATCAAGTCAGTCCTCTTTTAGTCACAAATTACTTGAATTTGTTGTATCCACAGTTTCTTACATTATTTTTTTTTTAACTTGTTTTTATGTCATTGATGAAACCATTGAATAGCATGAGTGATTACTTTCAAATCCTGCTGGAACTGCTCTTGCTCAGTTAGGATTCTCCAGTGGCCAGAAGCTGTGACTGTAATTCACAAGGCTAGCTATCTGAAGTAGGTGGTTTTTTGCATTCTACTCAAAGGCTACATTGCTGGTAGTGAAAGTGGTTATTTTTTCCTAAGAAAGTTGAACAATTTGAAGTCANAGAGTCTGTTTAAAGAAATGGTTAGACTTTTTTTATCAGCTTGTGTGTGTGTGATAGTAGGCTACAAAATGTCAAGCTTTTATTCTGTATTAAGCCTACTACTTGTTTCTGAGCATATGTTCCATTTATTTTTCAGAAAGTCCTCTGGTCTTAATTTGAAAACATGCGGATGAGAGAAACTATCACTTGGCTTGGGAGTTTGTCCTTAATTCCACTCTTAAATTTTTAAAAGTGGCGTTTCTTCCAAATCTGAGTTTGTCTGGCTTCAGTTCTCCTCTTTTGTTTCTTGTAAAGCCTTTCTCCATTAGATTAAAGAGCTCTTTAGTATGTGGCATTTTCCCTCTCTGGCACTTGCACAGCAAAATCATGCTGCTTCACAATTTTCATAAACTAAACAGACTGAGCTCTTCAAGGCTCTCTAAAGCATTTTCACCAGTCTTGAAGTGATTTGCATGGCTTTTTACTGCACCCTCTCAAACTTTTCAGCATGGTCTTAAAAACAAGGACAGCTATTCTGTACATGTTCTTCCAGTTTTAGTCTCATCAAAACCATCAGTGAGGTCCAGTTCACTACTCAGCCTCCTGTATGTTCAAGGCCTGGAATTAAATATTTGGATCTAGTTTGGCTTTGGTCACTGTGTGATGCTGGGACTTCACGTTGAACTGATTGTCCAGTTTCATAACTTCTCTAGTGTTGTTTTCTGAGTTGTTTTTCAGCTTTAACACTCTCCAGCTATAGTTTGTGTTTCTTCTACCTAAACACAGGGAAGCTTTTGTGCTATATCCAGGTCTGCTTCATTCAAGTGCTAACCATGCAGTTCAGATCAAGTCAGTCCTCTTTTAGTCACAAATTACTTGAATTTGTTGTATCCACAGTTTCTTACATTATTTTTTTTTTAACTTGTTTTTATGTCATTGATGAAACCATTGAATAGCATGAGTGATTACTTTCAAATCCTGCTGGAACTGCTCTTGCTCAGTTAGGATTCTCCAGTGGCCAGAAGCTGTGACTGTAATTCACAAGGCTAGCTATCTGAAGTAGGTGGTTTTTTGCATTCTACTCAAAGGCTACATTGCTGGTAGTGAAAGTGGTTATTTTTTCCTAAGAAAGTTGAACAATTTGAAGTCACACCCAAACAGTTGGCTAAAACTGGCCTCACACTTTATCCCTGGAGCTTTAGAGGGCTTGCATCCTGTGGCCACTCACATGCTACGTGTTCAAAATGCCACCCATGTGGAATGACATGTTATATGTCTGAACTTAATCCCTCACTTATTTTTCCAGTCACTTTGCCTAGATCTGATGTGAAGCTAGTTGGTCTCCAGTTATTGTAGGTCACTTTTGTTTGTCTTTCCTGAATACTAGCACAATATCATCATCTTTTCAGTCTCCTGGCTTTTCCCCAGAATTTGAAGACTCACTAGAAAGTAACATCAGGGAACCAGAAATATCTTTAGCCAACTCTTTTCAGAACTGGTATGTTGAAAATTATATGGGCATGCTGATTTAATGCTGATTAATCCACCCTTCTGCTTGTTGTTTGCCCTTCAATGGAGTTACTGATGGATAGGAGGTTATTTTATAATTATTCTGTAGTATGAGGGCATCTTCTTCTTCTGAAATATTAAACAGAAATTGGTATTAAGTTTATTTTCAAAGCAAAATTAATGTGTGTCTGTGTGTGTTTTTTCTATAGTAACGGACCTGCAACATTGTTAATATGCTAATACTCATTTTGTCCTAGCTTCAGATGTGTCCTTACAAAACCTTGTGTTTGGCTGCTCACCATTTAGACTTAAACTCCTAAGCTGAAATATTCCATGCTAAACATCTGCCTCTGGCTGAATTCCTTTCTTTGATTATTCTTCTTTCTTTCAGAAAATGAGTCAGAATTCGTTAGCATTTTATGAGAAAAAGGCTATGGGAAAATACCTTGCTCTATTCTAAAGTATGTCTAAAAAATTCTAGTGAGTGTCTTCAGGACAATTTAGTTTTGGCAGAAGATGAGCCATTTCTGGGATATGCCTTTTGTCCCCATAGTGAAAATCTAGAAGAATTTGAGCAAGTTAGAAGTCTTAAGGACAGATTACTGTTTCATTTACCCTGAGAGCATTTGCTAAAATTTTTGAAAGATGCTGAATGTGCCATAATGTAGGAATATACTTCACAGACTAAATTTCCCTTCCAACTCCCAATCCTTGTTCCAAAGCACAAGGATGATAAAATAATCATTAAAATAGCTGTGATAATATTTTTGGGGATATCTTTTCATCTAGGGCATAATTTATTTTTGATAATTTTGTTCTTAGAATGGTCATGCTGTGTCATGTCCCCAAAATAAAATTGGTGTTTGGTTTGGAAAAATGTAAATTGGAAAGAGTGAAATTTTAGTAATGAAACTAGGTAACCTTCAGATTGTTTCCAGTCTGGAAATGTGAAGATTCAACACAGCAAATGCACACCACTTTCAACTTTTGTCTTTTAAGATTCATGCTAAGAGTGTCTCACTAATCTGAGGTTCTTCCTGAGATTTGTTTCCTTTCTATTTTGCCCAGTAATAGATTTAAACCAAATTGTTTCCAGGACTGTTTCTGACTTCAGCAACAGAAGTATCTCAGATTACAAACCTAAATGAGTTATCAAAGGAGCCCGAAGATGAATGTGGAGGATTGGAGTAACCTAGTTGCTTGGAGAGCTGTCATGTCAGTTTGGTTATCCCATAGACATGAAGACTAGAAGTTCATTGCTAAGGCAAAGGGGAGCAACTTCAAACGAGATCAGTTTGAAGTCCTCCTTCTATTTGAGATTTAAGGAAAAACATTGCCAGAAGTGCAGACTGTTCCCCCGTTAGACATTTCATGTTACAGGATTTTATGCCTTTGTTTTGCTGTTGTTTACTTTTATATTGTATCAACATTCCTATTATCACAAACCCCTTTGTTTTGGCTTTATTTTTTTAAAAAATTCTTTTCTGTTTGCTCCCCTGACCCCTTTCTGTAAGTAACCATTGTGGTTTGGCTGCCTCTGGGTCACTGGGATGAATCACTACCCCAGAACTCCTTTCTGGTTTGATACAGCATGGGGGGGTCTCACTTTTGGCTGTGAGTAGAGGTAATCTTTGTGCTGCCTTTATTTTGACAGCTTGGGGTCAAAATTGCATTGGGCAGCCTGTTGCTGTGTTGGGACAGGCACTCACTGAGGATGTGTGCATTTGCAGGTAATTCTGCTGCTGAGCTCTAGCCAACCCTGTCAGTCAGAGGCCTGACAGGAGAGAAGACCAAAGCTTGCCCCTGTACACGGTGTTGGTTGGCTGCTTGCTGTGGCTTAGCTCTCACAGGGAGGGATATCAGGCTCTTTGCCACAAATCCAGAGATGTTTGTTTTTTTCTTCACAAGATGTAAAAGGGAGACAGAGCTGTGCAGTGCCTAGAACACTCAGGCTGATGGTTTGAGAGTAACACGTGCAAGGGTTTGTAGCCCGTTTGCAGCCTTTGGCTGTGCCCTGCTGCAGCTTCCCCATGAAGTTTCCTGTTTGGGCAAAGAGGGCATCTGGACACTTGAAAGATACAAAACAAAGCAAACAAAAAAAAGCCAAACAAACAACCCCAACAAATACCAAAAACTCAGACCTTTTCCTGTCAACATCTGCTGGGGATTGCTTGATGCAGAAGAAAAAATAGTGCTTTTCTGAGTTACAGTCAGTTTTCCTGTCTATAGGAGAGGCACTAACAGTGTTTGAAGCAAACTCATGCCAAGTCCTTCTGTAACTTCTGAAACTTTACTTTCTATTCATTTTCTTTTCTATTGTTTTTCTTTTCCCTGCAGTTATCATCAAAGCAATTCTTTGCTTAAGATGCAGAAGGATATTGTTCACTAGCATTTGTAATCTGATACAAGATATTTGATATTTATTGGCTTGAGATTAAGATTTGGGACTGGAATACAATCAAATTTGAGTAATAAAGTGATAATAAACCCAAACCATTGATGTTTCCTTCCAAAGTGCTGTCTCCTCTGAGGGGAGGTGACCTTCACGGGGCAACAGCTCTTCAGTTTGCTGAGGCAAGTGGAACACTCACATGAGGGGAGGAGGGCAAAGCCCTGGGGATGAGGACAGGGTATCACATGTAACACCACATTTTCAGGAAGGCTGGAAGGCTTACAAAAGGGGAGAGAAACAACCACTCCCTACTCCCAGTTTCAGTGACTCGTTAAGGTGATGGGAAGAGCAGATTTTAGTGTTTTCAATGCCATGAGACTTGCACAAAAATGTATCTCTGTGGATGAAGAAAACAAGGGTATAGTTCTTAACAGGGTTCCCTTTTAGCAGGCAAAATTCTTATAAAAACAAAGTCTGAGTTTTACTAGTCACTGCTTATTATCTTAGTTCTTGATAGTTTGCTTTAGTACTTAAGAGTTAATACTATAAATTAGAGACATGGCAAGTGGCCAAATTAGTTTGTCTTTTTTTTTCTTCTAGCCAACTGTCTGAACTTGTTACAGCATTGGCAAGGAAAAAATCAAATGTAAACTTGTCTTTTTCAAACAAGAATTCTTTGTATTGTTTTTGTTTTCTTATGAGAAACAACAATGGCATGCACAGTCATTTTAAGTAGCTTACATATGTTCTTATAAAGAATGTATGATGTGTAAAGCCCAGCCAAATTCAGCAGCCTTTTTAAAATGAATATAGATGTGGCAAGAAGCCACATGCCTGCAAGACTTGGTCTGTTTTTGAGAAAAATCTTTTTGAATGGTTTCAGAAGTTACCAGCCCAGGAAGAATAACAACATGTATAGATGAGAATAGCAACCAGATGTTTTTGTACAGGCTGTGAAAACATTGGGATCTCCACCTGGTTTTCAGTGTTGAGTTTGGATTACAAGGGTCTACTTGGTATCTACCTGCTTGCTGAGTTTATGCCTGCACCTGCAAACCTGCAATATTTAACATGAGGGAGGAGGAAGAACGATAATGGGATGCCAAGCAAAAGAATGTTTCTCTTTTGATTTATGCCTATAATATGACTTTTTTTTTTTTTTTTTTACTTTTTACACTTGAGAATGAAAGTAAAACTTTGTGGCCTGAACGAGAAAATGTAGGCTGTTCTTCCACTGCAGATAGTAAGTGCTGTCCCAGGAGGGTGTCTAGCAACTGCAGTTTTGGAACTCACATTAGACAATGAGAAGTTAAATGATGCTGGGATGAACTAATGTCTTTGAAAAAAAATAACCAGGGGAAGCAAATTAGGAAGTTTGCTTTATTAAACAAGGCATGAAGTGTCCTTTTTCTTCATACTTCCATAATGTGTATCTGACCCACCTAACAGAACCAAATGCAGAAACAGACTTAAGTCCTTAGTGCAGCAAGTGCCATTCCCAACATTAATTGTCCCAGATTCTTTGTACTTTTGGTAGGAAATGCTATTGTACAAAATCTTTTATCTAGGATTAGTAGAAATTTGACTTGATCATCACACCTGTATTTAATGTATTTCATATTATTAAAGAATTGCCCAGCCAAGTAAAAGTATAATTTAACTTTTTATCCATGTTTTTGAGAAATGTCAGCTGCCAGGTACCATACAAATGTGATTCTGAACAGCTGTTCATACATGTTGTTTGATAGCTTTTTGAGCAAAAGTAGCAGTAATTTTTTTTTTCTTAAAAGCCTCTGTCCTTCCCCCTGTCATTCAGCTATCATTAAGATCAAGTATTGTATGTTGTGGCTGTTCAACTGGTGAGAACAAATACAAGTTGTCCTGACTGCCTGTGCACAAAACAAATATTTGTTAGCAGTTTTTCAAAGATTAACGTAATCTCATCATCCTCCCAATCCCTTGGGTTTTCTTAGGAGTTTGTCTTGGGTTTTTTTTCAGCAAGTTCTACTTGAGTGGTATTTTGTTTATGATTGATTTAAAAGGAAGGTGTTGAAGTATTTGTCCTTTTCTCTCTTGACCTGCTTGCTTGGTTTCTTTCACCCATCTGACTTACGGGATAAGTCTCGTGGCTGAGAGTTTCTCTGTTATTTTGTCATTCTAGCTTTGTATGACAGTCCACGTGCATATTTACTGGTAGATGTGTGTGTTCTTTATTACAAGAGATTTTTTTTACTATCACAGTAATAATAATTTCCACTCTGCTGTTCTTCATGCTTGCCCAGGAGGTTTTTGGTTTGTGGCTGCTTGTTTTTTTTTCCAGAAGGCTCAGTGGAGCAGAGCTGTTTGCTGCTTGGCACTTCACTAAACTCCAGTTGTCTTCTGCTTTCCTACGATCAATTCTGTGTGCTTGTAGTTCAGTGTTTTCTGCATTGGTCCTGTGCCCTTAAAGAAGATGGATTTCTGCACTGGGTCGTGTATGACTGTTCAGCTGCACGTCGTTCAGCAGTGTCAGATGCATTCCCTCAACCTTGCAAAATGCTAAAATTTTCCATGGAAGAATGGAAAATGTAAACGCTCAGGAGCACCCACTGTCACAGTCAGCCTGCTTTTGGCTTGCTCTTGTTGATGTGGTGGTTACTGCTTCTTCTGAGCTGATCTGCTGACCTGGAGGTGCTCTGGCTGTCCCAGCAAACAACTTCAGATCCAGCACTCTGTGGTAAATGACCCTCTGCCCCAGCTTCCTGCTCAGCACCTGGGAGGTGTTTCATACCCTGTAGGCCTCATAGGGACTGCTCTTCTGCTGGAATGCTCTCAAGTGACTCTGAATAAGAGTTTATTCCCTTGGAGTGCTTTCTGTTCAAGGCTACAGGTGGTCTTTTGGAACACTTGAACAGGAACCTTTTAGCAAGATTAACATGAGTTGAGGTAAAAATGTGTGCAGTCTTACTGATGTTGACATCTGATGCATTTCCATACCCAAGTCCTATGGATCCTGCTCTAGGTGAACCTGCTTTCTGCAGGGGTTTGGCCTACATGTTCTCCAGAAGACCCTTCCAACCCCTACCATTCCATGATCTTCTCCCTGCAGTGTGTTCTGCTTCCTGTAACTGAGTATCAAGAGAAACAAAATATGCAAAATTATGAAATAATAATTTCTGTATTTCCCCTCTTGTTTGTCTTCCTTAATGATGCATAGTTTATGCTTGTTTGGAGTTGATGTGGCTTAAGTATTTGTCTGCTGTGAAGCCATGTAGGTCTGAAGATGAAGAGCCTTCACTCTGCCAGAGACTGTAGTATCATGCTGAAGTTTACAAAAGACTCAAGATCTCTGGGTCCATGATCCTCAAAAGAATGGGGAACTTTTTGTTTGGTTAGGGGTTTTTTTTAACCCTCCTGGAATTCTGAATAATGATGAACATCTGCAAAGCACTGCATCAAAACATATTTTGATGTCATGATATATGACACGGTATATGACTGAAGGGCAACATCCCCCTATGTACTGAAATAATTAACAGAAAAGAAAGGAGCTAACTGGGGAAACTGATGCGTTCTGTGTGGAATGTGTTTGTATTTGAAATTTCACTTTGAAATTTCACACAAATTTCACACTTTGAAATTTTCACACTTGAAATTTCATCTTTGCATTAATAGACCTACTTCATGTCTGGATTACAAATTGGTAGTGAGACCCCCTACAGCCCAGAGGTCACCTGGAATTAAATAGTTAACTATGGATGTAAGAACAGATCTGCTAGGTTGTCAAACCAAAAGTTCCTCTAGCTTAGGTTCCTGTTTCTGACAGTCATAAGAGCTGCCAAAATATCTAGGAAAAGTTATAGCAGGGCTAAAACTTGATGATAGTTTCCCAGAGTATTCTAGGAATATCCCAGATATCTCCAGCTCAGAGACTTTCTGAAGCAGACCTTGTCAATTTTTCTAAATATTTTTTTTTCTCCTACCGAGAAGTTAGCGATTGTTTTCCTGAACCCATGCATACAATATAGACCTTTTTTGATCAAACAATTGTGAAGCATCAAGCTTTTTTGGAAGTTCTTTGCCAGATTTGTTCCATTACCATTGTTGCCAAAAAAGACCTTCCCCTGTGATATCAAAGTTTTACCTTCAAGTAAGGAAACTGAAGGGTTTTTCGAACAAATGTTCCATAGTTACCTGCAGTTGTTATTCCTTCTCTGTTTCTCAGGGTCCCTCCACCTAGAGTTGGTGGCTGAAAGATAAAACTAGATTTGCTCTGCCCAGTGTTTTTGTCACTGTAGTGTGGTGTCTGTCCACTGTGGGCACTGAGGCTCAGAAGAGAATTACAGAACTTATCAATGCTTATGGTATCAAATGTTCCTGTGGTCCATGCACATAACAGCCCCTACCTCTGTTCAGTGACTCTATTTTGCCTGTCCTTCCTGCATGCTGTAGGAACTTCTTGAGTACAGTCCAGCTTGGACAATGTAGGGGAAAAGAGCTGGCTGGATAGTGTTTGAAACTGGCTTAATCCAGCCTGGGTGGGCTGCCACTGAAAAGAGCCATTCTTCCTCAGTCCTTTCCTTCTCCACCTCCCCTCTTTCCATCACTTGTTTCTTACTTTTTTAATATGTATTTTTATTCTTCAAGTTGCTAGACATTGCCATGAAATCTGCATGTTTTAATTTTTGGGGGGGGTTCTAATTCTGCTTTTCAAGTGAAATTAAATGAATGAGGACTTCAGCAAGCAAGCAAGAATTTCATTGAATTATCCAAGGGTGAAAAAACCTCAAAGTAAGCTTTTCACATGGATAAACAAACAAGTAAACTTCTCTGGAAACTAGCAATTGCTGTGATCCAGCCCATCTCCTCTCCCACAAATTCTTGCTTCAATGTGCAGCCACATATGTTTGATTTATTTTTGATTGACATAACAATGTGAGGGCCAAATGAATTAAAAATGAAGCTACGTTCTGAGCTTTGGCGTTTCATCGTGTGCCAGGAATCCTCAGTGCTGTGCCACGTTGTTTGAGAGCGTTCTATCATCAGCAGTAATAATAATTTCTGAGCAATCAAATTAAACTATCTCTGTGCATCTAAATAAACAAATAGGTTGTGGTTCTGCAGAATGTGTGTGTGTGCCAAGTGTGAGACTTGGCCAGTTGTTGAAATGGTGCTGCTTTTAATGGAGAAGTATTTGGTTTATTTGGTGTCAGCTCCCAGTGTTTGTGCTAACTTAAGACTGGCTCGCAAAAGACTCTGGTCCCTTGGTAGGGATTTTCCTCCAGTGTCTTTTAGTAGCTTCTATAGTTCTTGATTTACCTAGTATTTTAACTGCCAGAGGTATTTAAAAGAAAAATGTTATTAGGTTGTCATTCATCATCTCCAAACTGCTTTATCATCTGAGTTCCATGTACTCTGCTGGCCAGGAAGAACTGTCATAAAATTCTGCATGTAAGAACTGCTCAGTGCTGGAAGTGATGAGCAGTCTCCTGAGCTCTCTTAAAACATTTTTATTTATGTTTTTAATAAACTGTTTGTGTATTTCAAAATTGAAGTTGAATTAAGTGGATGAAAATACAAATTGTGCAGCACGTCTGGAGGGGAGAGGTAAATGCTCAGTAACTTAGGAGGCTGAGAATTTTTGTGGTTGGCAAATTTGTTTATGCGTGCCAGATGACTTGGGCTTGTCAGAGGACCACAACTGCAGCTAGTCAGGCAAAGCAGAATTCAAGTGTGAATATTCTAAATCCTTGAGTTCAGGCATTGAAAACTAGTTCACACTCACACTGAGCAGAAGCTTGCCCATAACAGACCTGAACCCAGTACAGTGTGTGCAGTGGCACTGAGATGCTGCAGCCTTCCCTCAGAAGGTGACAGTGATGAGGAGCCTGCAGTGCCAACCCTCCATCATCAGCCAGTCTCAAAGGACTTGGCAGAAAGGATCAGTTCTCCAACTCCTGCTTCTCAAATCTGGGCAAGGAGATGGAGCTGGAATGGCTGGGACAGCAATGACTTGTATACATCACATGGGGGTCTTTCTGGTGGAACCCTTTATCCTTCTGGAAAATACTGGTTCATGGGAAACAGAACACTGCAGGAGCATGTTGCATGTGATGAAAATTTGATTCACGTAAAAGTGGTTGTGAGAATATTTCAGTTTTGTATTTAAAAATTACTTTATTTCAATTTCAGTATAAAATGTAATAAAGACTAGGAAATAAAAAACAGGGACAAAATACTTCTTTCTCTCTTTTCTCTCTTTCTTCTTTTCTCTCTTTTTCCTTTTTCCTATTTCAAAGGTTTCAGGGTCCATTTTAATTGGACTGGGTTTCTTGAGGTTTGAGTTAAATTGGGTTTTTTTTTAAGATTCTCATAAATTGAAATAAAAATATTTTTATTTTCCAAAGGAAGGGCATTCAAAATTGTGAAATGGGCCTGAAAATAACCAAACAAATAACTAGTAGAGCTCTGCCATCAAGTTCCAGTATCACATTCACAGTTCCTCCCCTGCTTCTTCTTTTCTGTGGGAAGACAGTAATTTATATCAGCTGTTTTTTTCTTGGGATGCTGTGTTTTTCCCAACACAGCTTGTGAATCATAATGGGTAGAACTGGAACTCTGCTGCCCCTGTCCTCTGACACCTTGTCTTTCCCCACTAACTGCTCATAGCATTTGGCAGGGAGATAACAGCAGTTCTCCCTGCAGTGACCAGAGTGCAGATCTGAGCAGGGCTCAGTGAGGAAGAGCATAAATCTTACAGAACAGCCCCAGGGCTGTCTGAGTAGCTGTGACCTGTGCAGGCTGCAAAGAGTGACAGAAGTAAATTCATCTCAGTGCAAAGAGAAGTAAATTCATCTCCGTGCAAATAGAAGTAAATTCACCTCAGAGCAAAGTTTTTCTTGTTTATGACAGACAAAAGCCCTTGGAATCAAACTGAGGGTGCTGGTATCTGTTCATGCTGCTTTAAAATAGGAGAGCCTTCTGTATCCTGCTTTCTTACTGATAAAATGGATGATCAGTTTTACAATAATTAATGTTTAGGCAGTGCATCTCTCTCCCTCTTTCTTTGCATTTATCTCTAAATGGGAATCATCAGCTTTTAGATGCTTCGTACCCAACAGGTGCTCTTCTAACTCAGTACCTGAGACCTTTTACTTTGAGAAAGGTCAAGGAGGACAAATACAGCTTCACTTTTAACACAGTGTGATTATTCTGATTTTAAATATCTTTTGTGCAGTATCTAATAATAATAATAATTAAAAAGTGAACAAATTGAATGAGTTGTAAAATTATAAAGTTCAAATGTGGTGAAAATGTACATCTGGTTAGGAGCTTGTGATTTCAGTTGTGTTTGGAAGAAGTGCAGGTAGACTTTTGTCTCCAATAATACTAACTATAAAGAAAAGAAGTACTAGAAAGCATTAACAAATATTTTGGTGGGGCAATATATTCATATGGATTTTTTGCAGTCAGACAGATCCACACTGAGTCAGACAGATGCACATCTGCAGAGCGCCAGAATTTTTCTCCTCATCCAGACTTTGCATTTTAATTTTTAATTTTAATTTCCTTTCCAGATAGATCTGGTGTCTTAACTGTGAAGATCTTAGAAATATTTGACGAGTGTACAATACAAGTTGCCATCTGCCAGCAGCTGGAACATTCTTCTATGCTTTCATCTGAGGATGCTGTCATCAGTGAAGGAGAACCAATACTCAAAGTCCTCTTTGCAAGAGAAACAGCAGCTCACCTGAAGAGCAGGCCACAGGATGTCATCTACATCTACCCTCCATGGTGAGTGGGGAGAACTGGCCACTCTTGCTGTAGCACTGCAGAACAAATTGGGGTTGGTGGAATGCCAGCTCCATTGTCATAGGAAAGACCTTGAGGGGCAGGGAGGGAGCAGGGCTCTCTCATGGTCAGCTGTCTGGCAACCAGAGAGACTTTGACAGATACCTTTTCAAGATCAGATAACAACTGAATGCGTATCATAATGCCTCTAGTGTTGCTTAGGGCTTCAGTTTTGTTTTCTCTTAATATTTTCATGTTTAGAGCAATAGAAAGGCCTGAGCAATGTCTTATCAATGATAAGGCCAATAAAGTGCATACTTTCTGGTAGCAAAGTAGTTCAGGAATGCTCATCTGTTGCTTTGAGAATGGGTTTAATGTTTCAGTAGAAAAGCCTGTATTAACTGTACAGCTTTCAGCAAAAACAACATGCAGCTACAGATGGGGGTGGGGAAACAAAGAAGAAATTAGATTCATACTGTTCTTAAGGAATTGGTAGGCACCTTTTTGCTAGTTCCACATTGCTGCTGCTCTTAATGTCCTCAGTTCCTCTAATCCTGCTTCAGCACAACCCTTTCTGGAATTCTTCAAAATGTTTGGTCTACATTTGTGACTTCCAAATTGGGTTACTTTCCTGAATTTAAGGGGTAGCAAAGCAATGACACTGCCACTAAAGAGATTGCTGTTGGTGGCTGTAGGTTAGAAAGTCAACACTTAATAAAAATTAAAGAGCACTTTGTAGTGGAATATTCCTCCTCTTTTCACTTTTCTAAACCCAAATTATAAAAGAGGAAATATTTTTCTTATGTATTTCAGCTTTCATTACCTGAGTTTTAGCCTCCAGCTGCCTCTAGTATTTGACCATATCCTTTTGCAAAATACATCTTCCTGTTTTGCAAAAGTCCATCTCTGGTTTTTATCTTCACTGATAGCTGCAAATATCTTTTGGGTTCCCCAATTTGTAGTGTTTCACTTCTAAAATGTTGTTTAACTCTTTTGTGGAGGTAATTAAAAGATTAAGGGAAGATACTTAATCTGTGGCTTATTATTGCTTCAGATACACTTATTGATTACTTAGATGTAAATAGATCAGTACCAAAGGGAAATACAGTTGAATATTTATTAAGTCCTAGTCTGAAATTAGTCACTGCTTTCTTTTTTTTTTTTCTTGTTTCCTTCCTCCTACTTCCATCGTAGTTCCATTTTTCTCTTCAGGTTTCCTTTGTTGTTTTTAAACCACAAGACATTGCATTTATGCTGCTGCATCTTTCTGCATAGACCTTAAACTGCAAAGATTTTTGTATCGGCAAAACTGTATTAATTAGAGTATGATGCAACTTTTTTTTTTTCATCCTTTTTTCCTTTCCTTAATGGTAATTGTCAGTATGCTTAGCAGATGTCCCAGGCTACTCTGGCTTGTTCCATGTCTGCTCTGTGAAGATGTAGCTGCACTGGTAGTGACCCTTTCCAGACTACAAGCACCTGTAGTTGTACTAGGCTTCTCATTTGGTTAAATTCTAAGATGTTCTGAACGTAAAGCTCATTTCTATATATATCTAAACTGAGATATGTTGAGAAAACTTTACAGCTGTCTGTCTTCCCAGAAATAGAACTTTGTTTTTGGTTTTTATTTTAGTGGGATGCACTTCTCACATAAGTAAAAGGTTATTTCTTGAAACCAGAATGTTTGGACACATTTTGCTGTTTGGGCTCTTCCCAGAAATNAATAATAATTAAAAAGTGAACAAATTGAATGAGTTGTAAAATTATAAAGTTCAAATGTGGTGAAAATGTACATCTGGTTAGGAGCTTGTGATTTCAGTTGTGTTTGGAAGAAGTGCAGGTAGACTTTTGTCTCCAATAATACTAACTATAAAGAAAAGAAGTACTAGAAAGCATTAACAAATATTTTGGTGGGGCAATATATTCATATGGATTTTTTGCAGTCAGACAGATCCACACTGAGTCAGACAGATGCACATCTGCAGAGCGCCAGAATTTTTCTCCTCATCCAGACTTTGCATTTTAATTTTTAATTTTAATTTCCTTTCCAGATAGATCTGGTGTCTTAACTGTGAAGATCTTAGAAATATTTGAAGAGTGTACAATACAAGTTGCCATCTGCCAGCAGCTGGAACATTCTTCTATGCTTTCATCTGAGGATGCTGTCATCAGTGAAGGAGAACCAATACTCAAAGTCCTCTTTGCAAGAGAAACAGCAGCTCACCTGAAGAGCAGGCCACAGGATGTCATCTACATCTACCCTCCATGGTGAGTGGGGAGAACTGGCCACTCTTGCTGTAGCACTGCAGAACAAATTGGGGTTGGTGGAATGCCAGCTCCATTGTCATAGGAAAGACCTTGAGGGGCAGGGAGGGAGCAGGGCTCTCTCATGGTCAGCTGTCTGGCAACCAGAGAGACTTTGACAGATACCTTTTCAAGATCAGATAACAACTGAATGCGTATCATAATGCCTCTAGTGTTGCTTAGGGCTTCAGTTTTGTTTTCTCTTAATATTTTCATGTTTAGAGCAATAGAAAGGCCTGAGCAATGTCTTATCAATGATAAGGCCAATAAAGTGCATACTTTCTGGTAGCAAAGTAGTTCAGGAATGCTCATCTGTTGCTTTGAGAATGGGTTTAATGTTTCAGTAGAAAAGCCTGTATTAACTGTACAGCTTTCAGCAAAAACAACATGCAGCTACAGATGGGGGTGGGGAAACAAAGAAGAAATTAGATTCATACTGTTCTTAAGGAATTGGTAGGCACCTTTTTGCTAGTTCCACATTGCTGCTGCTCTTAATGTCCTCAGTTCCTCTAATCCCGCTTCAGCACAACCCTTTCTGGAATTCTTCAAAATGTTTGGTCTACATTTGTGACTTCCAAATTGGGTTACTTTCCTGAATTTAAGGGGTAGCAAAGCAATGACACTGCCACTAAAGAGATTGCTGTTGGTGGCTGTAGGTTAGAAAGTCAACACTTAATAAAAATTAAAGAGCACTTTGTAGTGGAATATTCCTCCTCTTTTCACTTTTCTAAACCCAAATTATAAAAGAGGAAATATTTTTCTTATGTATTTCAGCTTTCATTACCTGAGTTTTAGCCTCCAGCTGCCTCTAGTATTTGACCATATCCTTTTGCAAAATACATCTTCCTGTTTTGCAAAAGTCCATCTCTGGTTTTTATCTTCACTGATAGCTGCAAATATCTTTTGGGTTCCCCAATTTGTAGTGTTTCACTTCTAAAATGTTGTTTAACTCTTTTGTGGAGGTAATTAAAAGATTAAGGGAAGATACTTAATCTGTGGCTTATTATTGCTTCAGATACACTTATTGATTACTTAGATGTAAATAGATCAGTACCAAAGGGAAATACAGTTGAATATTTATTAAGTCCTAGTCTGAAATTAGTCACTGCTTTCTTTTTTTTTTTTCTTGTTTCCTTCCTCCTACTTCCATCGTAGTTCCATTTTTCTCTTCAGGTTTCCTTTGTTGTTTTTAAACCACAAGACATTGCATTTATGCTGCTGCATCTTTCTGCATAGACCTTAAACTGCAAAGATTTTTGTATCGGCAAAACTGTATTAATTAGAGTATGATGCAACTTTTTTTTTTTCATCCTTTTTTCCTTTCCTTAATGGTAATTGTCAGTATGCTTAGCAGATGTCCCAGGCTACTCTGGCTTGTTCCATGTCTGCTCTGTGAAGATGTAGCTGCACTGGTAGTGACCCTTTCCAGACTACAAGCACCTGTAGTTGTACTAGGCTTCTCATTTGGTTAAATTCTAAGATGTTCTGAACGTAAAGCTCATTTCTATATATATCTAAACTGAGATATGTTGAGAAAACTTTACAGCTGTCTGTCTTCCCAGAAATAGAACTTTGTTTTTGGTTTTTATTTTAGTGGGATGCACTTCTCACATAAGTAAAAGGTTATTTCTTGAAACCAGAATGTTTGGGCACAGGACACATCTACATTTTCAGAGTTGTGCTCTTGACCTTTGTGGCCCTCAGGGCACTTTATAAAGACATTAGTCAATAGAAGAAAAACTGCATTATATCTCCAGTTCTATTTTCTATTATTTTGGAATTATCTTCATGTCAGTCATCATTTTACTCAACCAGAAGTCAAAAGAAGTTGGGCTGGATACTGTTAAACTAAGCCTACTGGAGGAGGGGAGAGGGGAGGGTGAGGGATGGTTTTGGTTTAGATTATTATTTGNGCTTCAGCACAACCCTTTCTGGAATTCTTCAAAATGTTTGGTCTACATTTGTGACTTCCAAATTGGGTTACTTTCCTGAATTTAAGGGGTAGCAAAGCAATGACACTGCCACTAAAGAGATTGCTGTTGGTGGCTGTAGGTTAGAAAGTCAACACTTAATAAAAATTAAAGAGCACTTTGTAGTGGAATATTCCTCCTCTTTTCACTTTTCTAAACCCAAATTATAAAAGAGGAAATATTTTTCTTATGTATTTCAGCTTTCATTACCTGAGTTTTAGCCTCCAGCTGCCTCTAGTATTTGACCATATCCTTTTGCAAAATACATCTTCCTGTTTTGCAAAAGTCCATCTCTGGTTTTTATCTTCACTGATAGCTGCAAATATCTTTTGGGTTCCCCAATTTGTAGTGTTTCACTTCTAAAATGTTGTTTAACTCTTTTGTGGAGGTAATTAAAAGATTAAGGGAAGATACTTAATCTGTGGCTTATTATTGCTTCAGATACACTTATTGATTACTTAGATGTAAATAGATCAGTACCAAAGGGAAATACAGTTGAATATTTATTAAGTCCTAGTCTGAAATTAGTCACTGCTTTCTTTTTTTTTTTTCTTGTTTCCTTCCTCCTACTTCCATCGTAGTTCCATTTTTCTCTTCAGGTTTCCTTTGTTGTTTTTAAACCACAAGACATTGCATTTATGCTGCTGCATCTTTCTGCATAGACCTTAAACTGCAAAGATTTTTGTATCGGCAAAACTGTATTAATTAGAGTATGATGCAACTTTTTTTTTTTCATCCTTTTTTCCTTTCCTTAATGGTAATTGTCAGTATGCTTAGCAGATGTCCCAGGCTACTCTGGCTTGTTCCATGTCTGCTCTGTGAAGATGTAGCTGCACTGGTAGTGACCCTTTCCAGACTACAAGCACCTGTAGTTGTACTAGGCTTCTCATTTGGTTAAATTCTAAGATGTTCTGAACGTAAAGCTCATTTCTATATATATCTAAACTGAGATATGTTGAGAAAACTTTACAGCTGTCTGTCTTCCCAGAAATAGAACTTTGTTTTTGGTTTTTATTTTAGTGGGATGCACTTCTCACATAAGTAAAAGGTTATTTCTTGAAACCAGAATGTTTGGGCACAGGACACATCTACATTTTCAGAGTTGTGCTCTTGACCTTTGTGGCCCTCAGGGCACTTTATAAAGACATTAGTCAATAGAAGAAAAACTGCATTATATCTCCAGTTCTATTTTCTATTATTTTGGAATTATCTTCATGTCAGTCATCATTTTACTCAACCAGAAGTCAAAAGAAGTTGGGCTGGATACTGTTAAACTAAGCCTACTGGAGGAGGGGAGAGGGGAGGGTGAGGGATGGTTTTGGTTTAGATTATTATTTGGCACTTTTAGTTTACATTAAGTGGAAATTGGACTTGTATACTTAATAGAAGTTTCCTCTGACACTTTTCCAAGCTTCTATTCTGTGAAACTCTTGCTTGAGAGCTCCGAATGCCGAAATGTAGTTTCCGTTACTCTGCGTTGAATTTGTACTTCTGTTGTTAAAAACAAATGCTGTTTGTGTTAAAATGCTTTCCTGCTAATTCAGATGTGTGACTTGTGTGAAAATGAATTAACTAAATCTACCCCTGACACGGTGAAATAAGCATATTTACATATCTTACTGCTATCCCTAGTCAGAAGCAAAAGGGAACAAAAAAAGTAGTAGATGTAAGGGAAGACAACCCCTGAGTGACTTGCGTGTACTTGCACACTCTGCATCCTGTATTTTGAGATGTATGGGAAGGCAGAATGGGATGAGATGGGGTGATTTATAAGCAGATGACTTCTGTTGCTGTAATGTCCTAAGTAGGATTTCCCAGTATCTTTAAAATAACACCTCAGAATTATGTCCTATCATTGCTTCTTTGCTTTCTGACCAGGCAGCTGAGTGAGTAGGTAAGATGCAGACACATGGGCTGCTGGCTTCTGTATGTGACTATTTGTGAGCACAATTTGAATGCAGTATTTTGGAGCCTTGGTAAAATTAGACTTTGCTTGTGTGACTGTATTTGTATGTGTTGTGAACTCAGTGCACAGTTTGGCATGTGAAATGTCTCTGGCAGTACACATGCATAAATACTTGGGGAAGCAACATTTAGAGATTTGTAGATATATTTGTCGGTATTTGTGTACAGAGTCCCGTGGTACTTCAGCACTAGAATACAAGCAATTTAATTTTAAAAATAAACCATTGACAGGAGGCCACTTATAAGAAAATTATGAAGGTGGACTTTGCTTGTAAGAGTGATGACATCAGCTTTTGAGGGAGCTTTGTGTCAGAGTAAGAATTTACAGGACTGTGCCCTGATTTCTTTAGAACTGGATATGGATTTCTTCAGGTCTAGTGTCTTAAGATACTTATGTACAGTCTTGAATGAAAGGGTTTTATGTAAGAATCATCACTTGCTATAGGGAAAGCAGCCCCAGTAGGTGATTAACACTTTCAAACCAGCATGTCTGGTGGAGGAAGGAGCTCAGCTGCCTGGCCTCTGAGCCTTCTGATGGGATCCTGCTCTGAGGCTATATTATTGCAGTGCTGTATCTAACTAAAGCCTAAAGCCTTGGATCTATCCCATGAAAATGGTTGCGCGTCTTGGGCTGGAGCTGGTTTCTGTCTGGCCAGCTGGGAACACATCAGGTGAGAGCCCTCGGCCCTGCCTGTCCCGGCCTGCGCCAGCCCGCCCGCGCTTCTCACTGCAGCCACCTGAGCAATTTCTTGGATTAAGATTTTAAACCAGCATCTCATAATTTTTACAAACTAAAAGTGAATCATTAAGTGTTTTTAACAGCTGGAAAAGGAAGAGCTTGTTACTGAGTGTAATTAAATTGATTACTAAGTCTTTATTCACTTTGCAGACATAGACATCCAGCAAAAGGTGAAGAGTGCTCAAAGACATGAGAGAAGGGGAACAAAGGCTTCCCAGTTCCACTGGTGGTGATTTTATGGTTTCAACTAAATTAGGGTTTTTTTTGTTGTTAGTTTGGCTCATTGTAAAAATGATATAAATAATTTACCATATCTAGCAGGAAGTGGTAAGAACTGATATTTTGAGACACTTCAGGATTTGTTTTTCTGCTGACAGTAGGGTTTAGGTTAGATAGACAGTTTCCTGCAGGTACTTCTGCCTCCTGCTTGTAGCTTTGCCTACTGTTGAACATTCAAGGAAAATTAACCTAAAGAAAATGGTGCAGATTGGAACGCTTTTCCTGCCATTAAATGTAACAACTTAGAAGTGTTTTTCTTGTATTTCTGAAGTTAAACTACTAGAAGTATGTTGATATGAATACAGTTGCTGACAAAAGCAATGTAAACCACAGATCACATGTGATTTGGACAAGCTCAGAGATCAATCCATACCTATTGAAACTATGGAATGTGGTGGTCTGGTATGAAACCTCCAGTTTGGGGGGTTCACATGCTGTTGCCAGCTTGAGGGCTGGGACAGTATGAAGGGGACAGAACCACTTTGTGATCTGTTCTCATGTTGTCTGTAAACACTGGTCACTCTGCACTGCAGAAGACTGGAGAGCCCCTATTCCCCAGGGGACTGCTCTGTGCTTAAGAAAAAAAAAAAAAAAGAAAAAAAAAAAGAGAGTTTATTTTAGGAACTTAATATGGTAAGTATATAAAACACTTAGCTCTGTGACATCAACAGGCAGCTTCAAAGTTGTTCTCTAGTTTCTCTTAACCTATTAAACCACAGGGATTCATAATTACTCAGCTTTGAAAGTGTTCCAGGGCCTGGTGAAAGTGTTTAATGTGGACTTCTCATTTCTAGTTGAATTACACTGGATTCAGTCTCTCCTCTGTGAAACAGGTTTAGAAGAGTTTGACTTATTTACTGCCCAGAAGAGCTCATACAAAACACTGCTGCAAGATCAGCTGGTGTACAGTGATGAAACCTTCTATCTCAAGTCCTTTAAGGTGCACTAATGATGGAAATTTGTGTAGAAATGTTCAGGCAAGCTCTGAACAAGTTTATGTGCAGGTAGCAGTCTAGCTTTGTGGACTTGTGTATCCTGGATTTGCTGTGGTCTCTTTTGTTGGCTTAACAACAAAACTTAGGATAAATGGTTATGTTACTATGATTTTTGTGTAATCTTAAATACACTGTCTTACATTACATGGTCTCACATAATTTTGGTGAGCAGTAAGAGTACTGACACAGGGAGCTTATGTGAAATGGGTAATTTTTGGTCTAGTGTGACTGGTGTTGGAAGAGGATTTGTTGCTTTCACCAGTCAAGGATGCATTTGAGAGCATTGTTATAGAATAACTATCACAAGAAAGATCATGTGAGAGGATGATCTTGGGCTTTGTGCATTCTTGAAGAGATGACCTACTGCAGCTTTGTAAGAAGGAGAGCAGCAATGTCCTTAAAAAATTTCCTGTTGTGACAAGGTAAAATGCAAATACAGATTAAAGGCACGTATGGAACACCTCTGGAATAAATTCAGTTCCTTTGCTTACTCCACAGAGAGGCAGCTCCTTTGAATGCTTGCTTGATCAATTCAGCAAAAGTGATCTGTGTTCAGCATCTTCCTTTGATGAACTCTAAGCATTTATATATATATATATAGAGAGAGAGATATAAATATTCAAACGGATGGAAAAGAGGAGGGGGAAAAGATCACCAGTCAGATCCCTCCTATCGGAAAGATGTTAGCTCTGCCTTTACATTCTTCCTTTGAAGATGTTACAATAGCAGAGTGGGAAAATCCTGATAAGAGGGACGAGGTTCACTCGGAAGATAAAATTCTACAAAACTTCAGAGCTGTAAAGCCAGTGTGGGCACTATTTCTAAAGTACATATAGGAATGGCCTTGGAGCCAAACATCAGATCATATCATCTGCTTGGAATTGCTTCTCAGAGATCATGCACTTGTGAAAATTGAACCTCCTTTCAGAAGAAGCAGCAGGTTTCTGGAAAAATGTTTATTTTTTTAAATTAGTATAAGCATTTCTTAGATAGTATATCCAGGGTTCTGTAGATTAAAACTGGATATTTAAACATGACTGCCTGTCTCTGGGCAAATAGCTGATGGTATCTTGCCGTGCTGAAAAAGGGGACTTTCCATTGTATTATACCAATGGAGTGCTGGGTTCTGTTGATACATTGGTCTGCTTTCAGCCAAATCAGTTGGATCAGAAGTGAGTGGTGTTTGCGAAGCAGCCACTTGGTTTTTAGGTCAAGGTTGAACTGCATTGTTGTCACCACAAACACCCCCAGCAGGCATAGAATACACCTGTCCAGGTGGGCATCTGAACTGGGCAATGCAGTTGGTGGTTATGCTTCTGGCTCAAGAGAGCAGCAAGGGCAACAAAGCAGCCTGCACAGAGCTTGCCTAGAAGGAGCATTGCACGTTGATCTACAGGGAGCACTGCACGTTGTTCTACAGGGAACATTGCACGTTGTTCTTCAGAGGTAATTCTGTGCTCAGGAAAGAGCATCCACTGGGATTTCTTTCTTTAGTACAGGACATTTCATGTGTAAGAAAGAAGAAAGTGTAGAGGCAGTGAATGTAAATAGCCTGGTTTATGCTGGGTGGAAGTGATGTTTTGTTAAATACTGGATATCAGCTGAAATGGATCCTACTGAAGTGTCCAGTTAATCGGAGAAATCTTGTCACTCACTGTGGAGCTTATGTGTTGAGGAGTTAGCACACCTTTGAGTCTGTGGTTTTTAGGAACAGAAGAAGAAAATTGTTTTTAAGCCTCTGTTCCTTACAATCTGTTTATGTTAGAATTCTTAAGTTGCTGGACAAAATATTAAGTGAGAATAAAATTGTCCTATCTTAATAATCACAAAATATTCCCATCCTGAAAATCTTAATAATGTATCCTTTTTCTTAGTCTTTTTTTTTTTTTTTTATGAAAGGTCTGTACTTGAAACTTTCCAGCTTTTATAAGTGAGGAAATTCCAAGCATTTTGTAGTGACAGATACTGTTAGTGGGTAGTTGTCCACTGACGTCAAAAACAGAGGATGGTGAACAGCTTTGCTCGAGAAAACGAAAAATGTATGATCTTGGATAAACTCTGTGTTAGCAACAGAGCTATCAATGATATACGAGCAGCTTCACATGAGTCCCCATGTGCATTCAATCCAGTGCTGAGTTCCAGATCTTGTTTAATGAGCAACTGATGGAGCCAGGACCTGGCACTGCACAAAATCCTGCAGTCTGCTTTATCCAGTCATGTAGGAAAAACAAGCTAAATAAGTTCAGATGAACAAGTTCAGAATTACTGCAGGGTTATTAAAAAGTTGTGATTTGTATT
The DNA here is from genome assembly GCA_013401355.1 of Ceyx cyanopectus. NCBI lineage: Eukaryota > Metazoa > Chordata > Aves > Coraciiformes > Alcedinidae > Ceyx > Ceyx cyanopectus. The sequence continues at coordinate 67,532 of VYZU01083046.1, read as the reverse complement.
GCTCTACTAATGTTTATGACTAACACATTTGGGACGTGTAAAACAATACTTAATTTGTAAAAAAACTATGTGCCAAAATTCCTGCAGTAGTTTAACCACTAAAGAGCAACTTTTGACTGTGAATGGTTTTGTTTAAATGTTTAAGATTATCAGTAATCAGCTAATCTTTTTTTTTTTTATTTACATTTGAAAAATGATTTATTCTTGTTGGATCACTGTTCAGCACTTTCACTTTGTGAAACACAATGTATTTCTATAGCTTATTGTTGAGAAACAGTTTTCAAGTCCAATGCCATCCTCTTTAGCAGGTGTGATTTGCTACTGTAAAGGTAGGTTTGTAGGTGCAGTTTTTTACATGAGTTCTATATGCAGTTGTGTTGGGCTTTGAATATACTGGGTATTTTACTCCACAGTGGAGTCATGCAATTTTGGATGGCAAAGAGATGGATGAAGCGTGAATTTACTAAATTGTTACATCTGGTGATTCCCTTCAACATGAATATGTGCTTTCTCAGACTCCTCCTCAATGTCACATTTTAGTGTAGGTGAGCAAAAATTAAATTACTACACTCCTAGCAGAAATAAAAATGAAACCCCAAGTATTTCAACAGAAATGTCACTCTCAAATATTTGAAAAATTTGGATTGTTGCTACCCAAAATGCACTACTCAAAACATCTCTTCTATCCTGGGGGACAGGAGCACGGGGAGAGGGAAACAAATTTTGCTGTTATTTCTACCAGGCAGATTGCTTTCCTTTCAGTAAATGCTTATGGAAAAAATGCTTGTGGTTTTATGCATTTCTGGCAGCAAGAACGTACTTTGGTATAGAAAGCAGTTCAGCTGTGAAACATTCAGTGTAGCCTTTTGTGTGTTTGGAGCTTCTCTTCCATTTTTTTTTTAAATCTTTTTTTTTTTCCCTCTTTATGGTTGGACTCAGTGATCTAGGAGGTCATTTCCAACCATGATTATTCTGTGATTCCTACCAGTTTCTGAGTCAGCTTTAACCATGCCGATTGCAACGTACTGCCTTTGTGGAGGCTCCTTTGACAGCTTCCTGAGATGTCCTGATAAATTATTCCCCATTACTGTCCCAGTATGGCCTTCTGCAGGCCAAGTTTCTCCCAGAAAAAGTATCAGAACAGTATCCATGAGATTAGAAGTGGTGTTCAACCATTCATTTCACCTTTGAGGGGTTCACTGCATTTTGGAAGCCAAATCACCGATGTGTCTCCAAAAGAAAAATCATGCTTGGCAGTATCTGGAAAGGGGTTTTATTTGTGTGTTTTTGGTTTTGGTTTGCTTGTTTGTTTATTTTCTCTCAGTAACCCCTTTGGGCTCCTGAAATGGTATCTCTTGCTCTCTTCTTGATAGAGACTTAAAAATCCTAGTGAATTTCTGTGGATGTTTGTGGTTTTGATGGTTCTTTATCTCCCCCTTTTTTAAGTTTTGGATTTTTTTAACTTTTTTTTTTAATGGTAGTTATTTATAGAGCATCATGATGATGGGCTCTACATGGTCTTCCTGGGAACCACTGTCCATAGTCAGTCTTGGCTGGCTTAACAGCAAGGACTGCACATCCACCTTGAAACTGCTGCTGCTGTTCACAGCACAGCTGTTGTAAACCCAAGTCTGTCAGTATCTTCAGCTAATACCTTGTAATTTGAACTGAGGCTGTGAAGAAATAACTCCTTTTGCCATCTCCAAAGTACTGTTGGGACAGCCATTGTAGATCATAACTTAATTACTCAAAAAAAAAATACCCCTGGCAGAAGGTCTACCAGAGTGCTGCGTGCTACAACACACTGAAAGCACTCAACTTGAGAACACTTGAGATTCAGTATAAAACCATAAATTGCATTGATGGTATTTGTGTTTTCATTTGTCTTCCCAGCATGGCACAGCATGTCTGCCTTTTGTGTTTCCCGGAAACAAATCACTCCTCCAAGCTGAGGTTCATTTTTGAAACGTGGGCAATGCAATTATGTGAGACTTGTACGTTGCATTTGTGCCGTAGCGAGTTCTGCTTGTCTTCTAGCTCCCTGAGCTTGTCATAAATATTAATTTAATAGGGATGGTACTATTTTATGCATTGTGAATGTACAGAATGAGGAAGAGATAAATTTTATTGATAGGGGCTGTTGATGGAACTTACAAGGTTTGTAGGCTTAAAGGAGCCCAGATTTACAGTATATATCTATAGCAAACTTAATTACTTGGAAGACTTTTTATATTGAACAGGGTAGTTCTTTATTACCTTCCCAAATATTGCTTATCTTCAGTATTTCACACAAAATTAAATCAGCTGCCCAGTATTTTCTTTGTCTTTTTCAGTTTCCTTTGGCTGACACTCGTGGCCTGTGGTTTGAGAAGTTGCACATGAGGTGATTGTTTAGTTCTGCTGGGAGATATTTGACTCAGGAGTTCACTTTTCAGCCCTGCAGTATAGCAGGCAACCATTTACTAGCAATACTCAAAACCAAACCCATTTTTAAACCAAACATCAGCATACCACATTATCAACTTCTAGAACAGTCCACCTAAGCCTTGAGAACAGCCTTTGGTTGCTCTTCCCTTCAGACAGGGCTGTAATTTCCTGATATTTGGAGACTGCTGCTCATGAAGGAATGGATTCCCATTAGGCTTACTGGTTATCCTGAAACTGCCCTTAGCTCCATCTCAATTTAGAAGAGGAAAGGAGGAGAAATTATCAACACAACAAACAACAACAACAAAACACAAAACAGCAAAACCCAAACAATTTCTATATCTATTTATTTTTTAGATTAGACTACTTATAAAAGTATTCTCTTCCTGTGTCTTCCAGTTATTATTTGGTTAGGATCCTTACCTGTGGTGACAAATCTTGTTCTTAAGCAAGCTCTATAATGCTGAAAATTTCCTTCATGGAAGATGTCTGAGATTCAGAAATCTGTTTAATCTTACACCTTAAGCCCCTCCATGTCCTTTTAGATTAAACTCTCAACACCCAATTTGTAAATTAATATAGGTATTGCTTGCTTGCAGAGTTGATTGTGTTTAATTTTTCTTGTTGTAAGCTTCTCTTGAAAAATAATTTCCTATCACGTATTATCAGCTGTGTTGATTTACTTATAAATATTTTTCCATCCAGAATGTGACTAAAATTATTAGTTAATATATTCAATTTAATATTAGTCATTGTTTATTTATTAACTGCTATCATAATGCTGCTGCTTTATTAACTATACAGTATTGTGGGCAATTTGGAGGAAAATACTCCTTACAAGCCAGCAAGACAAAACCCAGCCTTACTGTATAGCTTCATCAGATGTTAAAATGCATATAAAATCATATGTTGGCATGCTGTAGGAAGCCAGAGTAGCACGTGTGGTGTGCTACCGCTCCCGGCTGAAGCTGGGCATGATCATAATCAGATGCAGTAGGGCTGGAGTCTGGGCATCATGAGACCCTTACCTTCTGCTCTGGCTCTCCTCGGCTTCCTCACTCTCCTGGAAGTGATGGAGCAGCCCCAGTAGGATGCACTCACTATGATCTTTATTGTGCTTTGCTGTTCCCCTTTGTTGTATTTCCCATCTGTGTGTGGCACTCCTTGTCCATCGTTGGACCAGACCAGTTGTTCTTGGGACTGTGTTGTATAGAGTCACTTAAATCATTTGCTTTGAAATATAGATATTTTATTTTATTTTTGGAAGTTCAGGTTGTTGAGCAACATGGTTGACTGCGTGGGTCTCGTGAAGCAAGACCCCCACTCAAGTGAAGCAGCAAGCAGCTGGGCACGGGCTGGGGCTGAACCTCACAGGGTGGGAGCATTTCAGGCAGCACTGTGAACACCATATGAAAACACACATTTCTCAGTGAGAAATCCCTGCCAACAGGAACCGTTTTACACGGTGCAGTGATGGGAAAACACTTTTCGAAGTAGCATTTCCATAGGAATTCCCGGGAGCGGTGGGAGGCTGGCCCGGGTCCCTCGGTGGCAGGTCCCCCTCCTGCCTTTCCCACCGGCTGCGGAAGGTGGCAATGTTGTCAGCAAAAGCCCAGGTAAAACTGCTCTCTCCAGGGTGACTGGGCTCTCCAAGATAGCCTCAGCCCTTATTTGTCCAGAACTTCTTCTGGCATCTAAGTGCCGTGTCTGTGAAGTGAGAGTCTGAAAAAGTGGGGTTTGTTGGGGTTTCTGCGCCGTTACTTTTGCACAGCTTGTAGTAACTCAGATCTGCTCTGAACAGAGGGATGTCTGTGAGACCCTCACCCCCTGCTTGCACACCTTGCTCCTCTGTAGTGCTGAAGAATGCTGTGGGCAATTTAATTTAACAGTTAAAGTCTTCTCCATCCTGCCTGTCATTGACCTTCTGTACTGGTGAACCATGCACCACCCAGAGAGCCAAACCTATCTTCTGAACTGCAGTTTAATTTCTGCAAAACACTTGTAAATGTTTCTGAAACCCACTGTAGTTCTCTTGCTCCCCTTCCCCAAGATGTTTACAGACTTTACTTGCTGGGATAGAAACTGAGAACTTCCCTGCATGCCACAGGTTTAGTTTAGAGATACCCCCTGACTAACAGGTTTTTAACCTCTTGGAAACCTAGCAGACCTGCCTCTGGGTTTGGTGGGGATGTTCTTATTTTCATATTTCTACTAACTCCTTGAATCTTTTCAATTATCCTCTCAAAAACTTTTATGGCTTGTGATTTTTTAAACATTTTATTCTGTCTAGTGCTAATTCTCCACCCACAAGGGAACATACACAAGTTTTTGGTTTATGTTACCCCATTCCTTTCCTCTAGACTCTTGTCTCTTGAATCTACTCTGGTAAATCCATCACTTATTTTAAATTATCATGAAACTTTTCAACATATTTAATTACTGGGTTCACCTCTCACTCTGTGTTCCTTACCAAGCCTCCCTGACAAGATGTAATGGAATTCATCTATTTAGGAGGTCAAATGGGGGGGAAGAAAACCCCAACAAATTCCTGATGTATTTTATGGTAAGCAGAGAACAAATATGATGACATCTTTTAATCCCCTACCCTCCTGCTTAACTTTATTTTCAACACAGATGACAATTTTTGTTGGATTCTTATCTAGTTACTTGCTGTTTTTCATAAGAAAGGCAGGGAGAGTTTAGGTGCCTAAAGCTGTACAATTTCCAGGAGTTTAAATAAGCAATCTATCAAGTTGTGTGTGCGTGTCCCCTTCCTGACCAATGTGTTTCTTGGGGATGCTACTCACTGCATTAAATACACACCTAAGTCTGCTGGTACTGCTTTGGTCTCTGCTCAGTGTTTGTTTGCTGGGTAGAAAAAAATCTGTTGCTGTATAGACACTTTGCCTGCCACTGCTCTGTGCTATATGGTGCAAATGATCCAGCATATATCCACAGGAACCCTGGATAATGGCTGTGTAGTATTACAGAAGAATAAAGATGGGCTTTCAGAAGCCAACTAGGGTTTCAAGCAGTTTGTCTGGCAGAATCTGCTGTGTTCTGTCTTTCCAAATCAAAGACAAGCCAGTGACAGCTTTCTTTTGAGAAATCTATGTAGGAGACTTTACAAAATGGAAGCTGGAAAACCAATAATCTCTCAACTCCAAAGACAAAACAGTTAAAGATATGGTGAGTTATTACCATGATAATTTTTGTAATTATTTCTTTTTGTTATAACTGCAGTATCAGTCTTCTTATTGCTTTAAGGACAGAGGGAATATGAAAAAATGCTTCATCTTGGGCCTTCTCTTTCATTAAACACTGCTAAGTGATGTGGTCTGGTACTGTTGTGATAATATGTCTGTCCAAGCAGTAAAGCTAAACAAATTGAGGCAAAAGCTTTGTGATTATAAAATTTTCACATGAAAGGAAGTAGATACTACATGCAAACATAACACGTGGAAATAAACACACATTTAGAAATTTTGGGTTCTCATTCCAAACCAAATGGGAAAGAGGAGACTTCCCCAAGATTTTGGAGTATTATTAACAAGCCCTCATAGCTATTAGGAGCCCGAAACAGTAAACAGCTTAGTAACAACATAATTATGTCAATAAACCTAACATCAAAATAACTACACAAATTTATGTACAGATGGTTCCATTTTACATTACAAAAGAAACTTTCTAAAGTCCATTTGCCTAAAACAAAGTTTTTAATGGAACAGTTTAATGATTTGACCTCAGATCTGTATATCCTTTTTTTTTTTTTAATGTAAATATGAATACCAAGCCAATTAACTCGGTAATTTACCCAGTCAGAATGAGCTGAAGTTCTGTATGTAGGTATTGCTGTAAGCATAGTTGGCATGCTGTCTCCTGCATGCTGATGGGCCCTTGCTCAAGCTTGTATCAGCCCTCCAAGTGGCTTAGTGCTAGGGATAGTTCACCCTCAGGAAGTTTGGTTTAGATAAATATCTCAATTTTTGGGGGTACTGAAATCTGGAACACAGCAGGAAATCTGATGAGCACAGGCTCTCAGATCTGAGTCAGCAGCAGGGCTGGACCCACTGCTGTTGTTCAGCATTTCCACTGCCAGGTGCAACCAGCAGCAGAAAAGAGAGACACAAGAAAAGAGAAACTGGAGGGAAGAGGAGGGAGCATAATTCCAAAAGGTATGGACAAACTCCAAAACAGAGTTTGTGTAGGTTGTATGCAAAAGTGAGGAGCTGTGAAGAAATTGCCACCTTCTCCCAGTACAGCCTTCCAAAACCTCGGGGGGAGTTTGGTTCTCAGGCAGCTCTGCCTTTGGTCCTGTGTTAACAGGGCTGTGCAGCATTATCAGCTGGTGTCTGGGCTTTTTCACTTAACAGATGTAAAAGCAAACCAAAGAAATTAAGGATTTTTTTTCCATCCTTCTGAACCTTTGCAGTTAAAAAATGTTTCAGGTATTGCAGAGCACACTGTTAATTTATGGAAAGTTTAGTCTTGGAGAAGGAGAGTTACCCACCCAAATGGGTAAGCACTCAAGGTACAGAAATGTAATCAGAAGAGAGACAATGTATTTTTCTTATTGATCACTGGGTATTACTCAATTTTCTGATCTCTTTCTCTGTGCCCATCGTTTCCTAAACCTTGTTACTCATTAATTAATCCCTTTTGTCTAAGTCTGAGAACAGGAAGATCCTCTCTTTCTAGAAGTCAAGTAAATGGCTGGGACTCTGCCAGTTTGTAGCAAATATACATGGCTCTGTGTTACACTTTTGGTGAAAAATATTCTTTCCATTAGAGTATCTGTAGTCTTCTGAGGCTGACTTTCCAATCTAGTGTCTGCTTCATCTGTAGAGATCAATGGATAGAGATCAAATCACTTGCAATGTTTTGCCAGGAGAAAGTTGGCCATAGCACATGGTACAAGGCTTGTGAGTCACAGGTTCTTAAGGCGGCCTCCTGAAACACACCTGAAGCTTAATTCTGTGTATAAAGGAAGTTCTCAGTGTGACTTCATTCATGCTTTTGGCACCCCAACACTATTCCTGGTGATAAAAGAATAATAGAATGAATAAGCAGTTAAAACACAGGAGAGGAGAATTAACTCAACCTTCAAGGAAGCTGAGAACCCATCCCAGTTCTCGTCACTTGTGTATGCTCTGCCTGTTCTAAACCCTCTCCAGATGTCAATACAAGGGTTTAAAGAGTCAGACATCTTAAAATGATAATCTTTCTGAAGTTCTAAAGTCTGCTTTTCAGAAGTGACCTGGTGTATGTATTTAGATGTTGATGTTTAAGAAAAAAAAGTTTCTGAAAAAAAAAGGGAGAACTTTTATATATAGCTGAAAATCTCCTTTGTATAACTATCTCTTCATGTAATATAAAACAAAACCAATCAAACAAACAAAAAAATAAAAGAAAAGAGACAATGGAGAAAAAAAAACAACAGTCAAGAACCACAAAGTGTATAGTATATTTGTCTTTAGTGGCTACAGGCCACCCTAGCTTGTGCTTAATTTTAGAAAGTCCTGAGGCATATTTCACTTTCTTTGCCTTTTAGCTTAGAACATTGATCAGTTCTACTAAGCCACTACTTTTATTTTATTTAGGTAATTAAATATTTTTCTCTTAGTTCCTGCTACTTCTGTTTTTTATAGAATCATAGAATGTTTTGGGTTGGAAAGGGACCTTTAGGTCATCTGTTTCAGCACCTAAGTGAGCAGGTACATCTTTAACTAGAGCAGGTTGCTCAGAGCCCTGTTCTAACATATAATGTTTTCAGTCATGGGGNATAATTATGTCAATAAACCTAACATCAAAATAACTACACAAATTTATGTACAGATGGTTCCATTTTACATTACAAAAGAAACTTTCTAAAGTCCATTTGCCTAAAACAAAGTTTTTAATGGAACAGTTTAATGATTTGACCTCAGATCTGTATATCCTTTTTTTTTTTTTAATGTAAATATGAATACCAAGCCAATTAACTCGGTAATTTACCCAGTCAGAATGAGCTGAAGTTCTGTATGTAGGTATTGCTGTAAGCATAGTTGGCATGCTGTCTCCTGCATGCTGATGGGCCCTTGCTCAAGCTTGTATCAGCCCTCCAAGTGGCTTAGTGCTAGGGATAGTTCACCCTCAGGAAGTTTGGTTTAGATAAATATCTCAATTTTTGGGGGTACTGAAATCTGGAACACAGCAGGAAATCTGATGAGCACAGGCTCTCAGATCTGAGTCAGCAGCAGGGCTGGACCCACTGCTGTTGTTCAGCATTTCCACTGCCAGGTGCAACCAGCAGCAGAAAAGAGAGACACAAGAAAAGAGAAACTGGAGGGAAGAGGAGGGAGCATAATTCCAAAAGGTATGGACAAACTCCAAAACAGAGTTTGTGTAGGTTGTATGCAAAAGTGAGGAGCTGTGAAGAAATTGCCACCTTCTCCCAGTACAGCCTTCCAAAACCTCGGGGGGAGTTTGGTTCTCAGGCAGCTCTGCCTTTGGTCCTGTGTTAACAGGGCTGTGCAGCATTATCAGCTGGTGTCTGGGCTTTTTCACTTAACAGATGTAAAAGCAAACCAAAGAAATTAAGGATTTTTTTTCCATCCTTCTGAACCTTTGCAGTTAAAAAATGTTTCAGGTATTGCAGAGCACACTGTTAATTTATGGAAAGTTTAGTCTTGGAGAAGGAGAGTTACCCACCCAAATGGGTAAGCACTCAAGGTACAGAAATGTAATCAGAAGAGAGACAATGTATTTTTCTTATTGATCACTGGGTATTACTCAATTTTCTGATCTCTTTCTCTGTGCCCATCGTTTCCTAAACCTTGTTACTCATTAATTAATCCCTTTTGTCTAAGTCTGAGAACAGGAAGATCCTCTCTTTCTAGAAGTCAAGTAAATGGCTGGGACTCTGCCAGTTTGTAGCAAATATACATGGCTCTGTGTTACACTTTTGGTGAAAAATATTCTTTCCATTAGAGTATCTGTAGTCTTCTGAGGCTGACTTTCCAATCTAGTGTCTGCTTCATCTGTAGAGATCAATGGATAGAGATCAAATCACTTGCCATGTTTTGCCAGGAGAAAGTTGGCCATAGCACATGGTACAAGGCTTGTGAGTCACAGGTTCTTAAGGCGGCCTCCTGAAACACACCTGAAGCTTAATTCTGTGTATAAAGGAAGTTCTCAGTGTGACTTCATTCATGCTTTTGGCACCCCAACACTATTCCTGGTGATAAAAGAATAATAGAATGAATAAGCAGTTAAAACACAGGAGAGGAGAATTAACTCAACCTTCAAGGAAGCTGAGAACCCATCCCAGTTCTCGTCACTTGTGTATGCTCTGCCTGTTCTAAACCCTCTCCAGATGTCAATACAAGGGTTTAAAGAGTCAGACATCTTAAAATGATAATCTTTCTGAAGTTCTAAAGTCTGCTTTTCAGAAGTGACCTGGTGTATGTATTTAGATGTTGATGTTTAAGAAAAAAAAGTTTCTGAAAAAAAAAGGGAGAACTTTTATATATAGCTGAAAATCTCCTTTGTATAACTATCTCTTCATGTAATATAAAACAAAACCAATCAAACAAACAAAAAAATAAAAGAAAAGAGACAATGGAGAAAAAAAAACAACAGTCAAGAACCACAAAGTGTATAGTATATTTGTCTTTAGTGGCTACAGGCCACCCTAGCTTGTGCTTAATTTTAGAAAGTCCTGAGGCATATTTCACTTTCTTTGCCTTTTAGCTTAGAACATTGATCAGTTCTACTAAGCCACTACTTTTATTTTATTTAGGTAATTAAATATTTTTCTCTTAGTTCCTGCTACTTCTGTTTTTTATAGAATCATAGAATGTTTTGGGTTGGAAAGGGACCTTTAGGTCATCTGTTTCAGCACCTAAGTGATAGAAAGTTGCACTTTCCTGTTCTCTTATTTTATTTTTTGCAAAACAAGGTTCCATTTTTTATAGGCATGTATACTGATAGCAGTCTGTTGACATAACTGAATTTCAGTTAAAATTATATGTGTATATATAAAAGCACAGATCAGCTTGAGGTTTTTTTTAGTAGCCACTGACTGCAATGGCTGCAGGAAGTGGTTTTCCAAGTCCCCATCAAGTTGTATAAAATGAAATTAATAAGTGTTCTTGTTGTCACTTTCTCCAACAATACCTATTTATTTATATGACACATCGCTTGAATATTAGTGACCTCTGGAGAAGAGGGAAAAAAAGGTNAAAAAAAAGTTTCTGAAAAAAAAAGGGAGAACTTTTATATATAGCTGAAAATCTCCTTTGTATAACTATCTCTTCATGTAATATAAAACAAAACCAATCAAACAAACAAAAAAATAAAAGAAAAGAGACAATGGAGAAAAAAAAACAACAGTCAAGAACCACAAAGTGTATAGTATATTTGTCTTTAGTGGCTACAGGCCACCCTAGCTTGTGCTTAATTTTAGAAAGTCCTGAGGCATATTTCACTTTCTTTGCCTTTTAGCTTAGAACATTGATCAGTTCTACTAAGCCACTACTTTTATTTTATTTAGGTAATTAAATATTTTTCTCTTAGTTCCTGCTACTTCTGTTTTTTATAGAATCATAGAATGTTTTGGGTTGGAAAGGGACCTTTAGGTCATCTGTTTCAGCACCTAAGTGATAGAAAGTTGCACTTTCCTGTTCTCTTATTTTATTTTTTGCAAAACAAGGTTCCATTTTTTATAGGCATGTATACTGATAGCAGTCTGTTGACATAACTGAATTTCAGTTAAAATTATATGTGTATATATAAAAGCACAGATCAGCTTGAGGTTTTTTTTAGTAGCCACTGACTGCAATGGCTGCAGGAAGTGGTTTTCCAAGTCCCCATCAAGTTGTATAAAATGAAATTAATAAGTGTTCTTGTTGTCACTTTCTCCAACAATACCTATTTATTTATATGACACATCGCTTGAATATTAGTGACCTCTGGAGAAGAGGGAAAAAAAGGTGGTTTGGGGTTTTCTAGCTGGTCAGATGAGTCCAGCAAGCCAACACTTGCAGACTTCTAACCAGGAAAGCAGTGTGTTTACTTACCATGTGGTTCCTCAGAGAGCAGGTTTCTATAAAAAACTGGTAGACTGTGAGGTTGGTCAGGGGTTAGACATTTGTTTGACCTTTTGGTAACAAATCCCTGTACTAGGAGAAAGCTCAAACTTTTTTTATTTCTTAAATTGCAATGAATAGAGTGAGAAGCTGGGGATCTGGGACTGATAGATGAGCTACAGGTTTTGGAGCCATCTGGATCTTGATGTGTAGGACCACAGCTGAACAGACGAGTAACACTGCAGCATCTAGCTGATTAATTACAATTAATATTGAAAGTGGTGCAACTGTCTTGCTTAGTGTTTCCAGATCTTTATTTTTTCACTGTGGTTGTTCAACATTGAGAAATTTATACTTATAGCAATATTTTGGAGGGGAGTGATATGTGCAATCACTTTACTGCCAGCAGTCATACTCCTTAGCTATTCAGGATGAGTTTAAGCTTCCTTAGTATCCCTGGAAAATTATTAACATCCACATGTGAGGGTTCTGTTGGTTTCGGAGTGATTAAATGATGCATTTTAAACTTTTTTGTTGCATGATTAGAGACACATGAAATGCAAAGGAATTTCTTGAAGAGCTCTTCCTTCACATCCTCTAGAAATGAAGTCTTTTCCATATTGTCTTTTTTTCCTATTCTCTCACCTCCCTTGGTGTGGTTGAATCAGGGAACAACCCTTCAGCTTCATCATGGATCAGGTAACAACTGTTGTTTCTTTTTAGTCTTCACTGTCTTAGATATAGATGTCAATTAAAATACACAGAGATTTAGTATTAGACTAACAGAACTAAACATATTGAAAGAAGTAAACCCAGGGACTGCAACTCAACCAAGAAAATCTCTTGTATAATTTCAGCTAACAGTTTAAGAGTGGAATAAAAGAATGGCATTGACAATAACAGCAGTTGCCATGTCCTGTGAGATGTGCAGAGTTGAAATCCCACCCTGTCTCTTCAGTTGTAAGGCACTAGAAGGTAGACACTGTAAGAAAAGAATAGAAACCTGAGAAGATCTGTTTCCAGAGCTGGATTTGAGGAGGGCTGCTTGCCCAGGTAGCCTTATCATATCACCATCTCTCGGGAATGTCTTAAAAGTGAACAAACAAGGTGTCACTGTTTTCCTTGGCATCCCTCTGCAGCATGCCATCTTGTGAAGAAATGAGAAGTAAAATGAACAAACCATAAACCTTGGTGTCTAAGCTGATTTAAACTTACCTGAAGGTGATCCGAAGCAGAAACTCCTATTTAAGTGCAGGAAGAAGGGGTATGTGGCGTGGCCCTGGAGTGGATTGAGCCCGTGTAAAGTTGCCTGGCTGGGGCACCATCGCCCCTTTCTATGTTTATTTCAGCTCTGTCTTAGCAGGGAAGGTAAGTAAATATCAGGAGTAATACTCAAGCTCTGAAACGCCGTTGCTGGAAGCTCGGTGGCTGCTGTTGCCTCCTCAAACTTGAAGGGTGAGGAGCTTTTTGGGGGGGTGAGTCAGGGCAGGCGGCAGCTGGGCCGAGGCCTGGACGTTCTGGGCCGGGCGGTGGTGGCGGCCGTGGTGGGAGGAGGTGGAGGAGGAGGAGGAGGAGGAGGAATGCTGCTGCCTGACGTCAGGAGCTGCTCCTGGGAATGTTTTGCATTCCTCTTCCTGGCAGTGGTCAGGTGGCTTCCAGCAAGAAGGAAGGAACAGCCGCTTCCAAAAAGAAAAGAAAAAAAAACTGAAATGAGAAAAAAAAAAAGGGGAGGAGGAAGAGCGCGCGAGGAGGAAAAGAACACTTTATAATAAAAGTATTGTGGGGGAGGCACTTTTATTAAAAGCCAGATTGGGAATTGGAACCAGATGTTCTGCATTCGAAAGCTGCACGAATGTTAAATGCATTTATTAATGACTGTGATGGCTGAGGTATTTGGCTATCTGCCTCGCTTTAATCTCATTGCTCTGTATTTAAAAACAGTTGAGAAAAACATTTTAATTTTTTTTTTTACCCAACTTTTTAGGCAGCTTCCTTTATACAAATGTTAATTTGAAAAAAATAAATTATTTTTCTGGGAGAATAGCCACACAGATGAAAGCAAGACACAAGCAGGAACATTGGTCTTGTTCATCTGTTAGTTTTAACATGCATTTTGTGCTGAAAATTAGTCTTTAAATTAGGTTTCCTTCTTGATTTTTGGTTGCTGGATAAACAGGTATGATGTAAGCTGGAGAGGTCAGAACATGCAATATCTCCTGCTCACAAAGTGCTTCCTATTCCTTTGAGTCTCTCATATCCCTGTCAAAGTGTGTTCAAAGCAAAACAAGAGCAGATGCTCAGGTCTGAGGTGGGTGACATAGGAACTGTTCACCACAGGCAGCACTTGTGAAATAACTGCTTTGTATCTGAAGACAAACCCAGGTGCATGTTCCTGCTCAACTTCAAGAGCAGTGTCTGCACCTTGGTGGTTGTACACATCTGGGACTACCCAGAGCTTATGTGAGGACTTCTGGTTTGTACCTCAGTGGGGATGAGACCTTCCAGCACCCTGGCAGAGGCAGGCAGATTTGGGGTGTCTCCCAGGCAGGCCGTGCACCCTTCTCCCATCATGAGGCTCCATTGTACGTGGGGTTTCATATTTTTCTGTGTAACGTAAGGACTGCTGGAGGGACAGCCGGAGCTGTGGTCATGTCTCCATTCAACTCACAGGCACGGTGATGCCCTAAACCCGTATCTTATTTGTTCTCTTGAGAGGAGAAGCTGATCACTTTCACTGTACCCCACTGTAGACCCCCTTACTTACTTGGGGGTGCGGCTCTGATTTTTTAAGAATTCAGATTACTTCAGACAGGGCTGCCCGGAGCTGATGACACAGACCTGCCTCTGGACTCAGCCTGGGAGAGCCCGTATGATTTAAACAGTACCACGGTGACTTGCCAGCATCCTTGTCCAAAGTGATTTTTCTTTTTATTATTAAGCTAATATGTTCCTATTCATCGGCACTGCCTGCAGTTGTACCTGTTTGCCAAGCGAGGAGTTAGCAGTGTGCGCCCGGGCAGGGCATTGCGGGAGGAGCTGCGGGAAGCAGTTGGTAGGTGCAGTGAAGTTCTCGTGAGCTGTGTCCGCAGCTCAGGTGAGGTGCGTGAGCAGCCGCAGTGTCCCGGTGCCGGCCGCAGTGGCCGGGCAGCTTCCTGCTGCAGGGTGGATGCTCTGCTGAGGAATTTCCAGCAATGCTGAGAAGTGCTGACTCACAGCTTACGGCCTGTCTGGGCTGAGGGGAGGTTTTCGAGTCCTTGGCTGAAGCCAGCAGAAAATGTTGCTGTAATGTACTGTTTTATTTTTAGCAAGGGGGGGGGGGGGAGAGGTTGTGTTGCTTAGGATGAAATGCTTGTGAGTGGTTTCAAAATGACAGACACTTTTAATATTTTTTTTTCTTTTCTATTTTTAGAGCTTGGAAAACAGGTTGTTTTGCTAAAACACAGACACTTCTCTGTTTCCCCACTAAACGGGTTGTCATAAAGGAGCCTTAAGGAGCTCATCCAGGAAGACTTTTACCACCACTGCAGTTCAAAATGTCCTGCAGGGTAGGAGATACTAAAGTATTTGAGATTGAAACTCAGTTGACACCTAATTGTGTGTATTTCTCACCTCTGCTGAGGTGGGACTGCTACAATTGTTGGAGCTGAAATGTAGCCAGGTATTTAATTGCTGCTATTACAAGATGATTGTAAAAGCTTGGTGCTTGGGTTTCATCCTCCCTTGTTTTTAGCAGTCACTTCACAAGTAATTGGCTGTGCATTTTCTGTCTATCTGAACAGATAGTGCCCTGTACTGTTTTCTGATAATGTTACCTAGAAACTAGAGTGAGGGAAGAGTAATTTCAAGCTCTATCATCTCTCAAAGTATAATTATGATGATTAGATTGTAGGGAAAAAGTCCATTTTTTTTAGTTTTACATTCAGTACCTTTTCAAAAAATATTGTGGTTGTGGGGATATTGTTTTTCTGTTGAAGAGTATTTTGGGAAGATGTCCAATGTATGCACCGTCCCAGAGTATCATACATGGAATAAAAATAAAAAAAAAATTCTTCTATACTTGCTTTTAATGTCTAAAATTTTATATCAGCTGCTCTTTACCTCTGCATATGGAGCTGTTTTGAGCCCCGTTCTACATCTTACTAGTGAACAAGGTAATAATGAATGATCTGCAGACTATTAATAAGCACAATGCAAGTTATTTTTGAACTTGTAGCAAAACCAGCTTATTTTGCACACACAAAAAACCAAACCAAACCAAAACCAATAAAAAACAAAACCATAAATGATTGAAACCCAGACCTCTTGCATCAACCTTACAGTGTCTGGCTTGAGAATAACTGACGTGCAGTTTCCTGAAGAATAACATTTCCCTCTTGTAGATGGATCATGTTTATCTGCTCTCCTCAGTTTTTGCCCTGGGACCGAGTGATGTTACATGTCCAGCAGGTTCTCATCCCACAACAACAAAGAGAAGGATACTTCTGTGCAGGAAGTTCAGGAACATAGGACAAGGCTGTTTCCATTACAGCCATTTCCATTCATTTATTACCTCATCGCTATGAAAAAGTCCCAGTCTTTTAATGGAAATACAGTCCTGGCATGAAGCTGCTGCTGATTTCGTGGACAGAAATAATTGTAGGCTGCACATATATCACTATATTTCCCAGTGAAATCCACTTTTGCTACCAAATATAACCTTGCCAGCTACCCATCTCCAAGAGAAAGCTGTTCTACCCGTATCTGCCAGTTCCCTGCAAGATTTTATAGCAGCTGCATGATCTCCTAAGAGTTACATAAGCATCTTTTCTTTGGTTGGTGTTCTGGCACCCACCACTGTAATGGGAAAAATAATATAGGCCTTACATTATTTCTAGCCACCTGTCAGTAAATTCAGGACAAGAGCCATGAACTAATAACCTTGCATGTACCCCCTTTAGATAGATATGTCATCTGACCTGGGTGGACATGCCTCGACTGGCTTGCCTGACTCCAGATAACCCCTTCTACAATCTGCAGCTGCTTGACCCTTTTCTAGTTTGGACCAGGCACAGAACGTACCTTTTTTTGTGAAGATTCTGTCCCCAAACTTTTTTTTTTTTTAAATAATAAATTATGCATGAATGTTGTCCAGCTTTCCAGGAAACATGTTGGTACGACATGTCTCAGTGTAGTAAGAACATCTACTCGTTTTACGGTCAGCTTTTTGTAACTGAATCTGCCCTAGTAGAATCCAGGAGTCCTTTCTAGTAATATCATACTTCAGTCTGGTTCCTGTCTTTCATGCAGACATGCCCTGTAAAAGAGCTTTCTGCTTGTGGCACTGTAAGATTGGGCCTTCTTAGATATTTTGGTCTCCTCGTGCTACCTGTTGCTTTCTGCTCCACTCTTTGCTGCTAGTTGTGCTACAGTCCTGGTAGCTGTGAAATCTCAGTGATTCATATCTAAGCTTCAGTTGTCATACTACTTTTGGTTATTGTGTTGTTGTCTTAAGTAATTTTCACTTTTGATCTTGAGGAATTGCTTACACCCTTCCTGCACCATCATGTAGGGTCATAACAACAACCTATTGCTTTGTGATTATAGTTGGTGCTCAGAAAGAGTAAGAAAGCCAGGTTAATGGTAAACCTTGAGTAGTCAGCTGCTTTATCATTGTCATCACTTATGCAGCAGCATTATCATTCATTGTCTCTTGCTCTATGCACAGTAGTCTCTGTTGGTGTTCAGAACAACTCGGTTCAAGAACTGCACTGCAAATTTACTGTTTGGTGGGCAGGGTGGATCATACATTGATTTCTATGTAAAGATGATATTACAGTGGTAAAAAATAAAACATCTGAAAAAATCATAGTTCAGAATTAGAGTATCCTAAGTAGTACAATTAAGCCAATGCAATTATTTAGTAAATACTGAGTAATCATTTGTGAGAAATGTTAAAGAATACACACAGTAGACACATGCCTGTGTGTGTCTGGATAGAGGAATGATAAATTTTAAGAATGTAGACTGATACTTACAAGCAGTTTGAAGCAGTGAATAGGTATCAGTCACAATTTGATTGAACCAATAAATAATCCAGAGAGACTGAGGATAGAAAGATGGAACAGGTGGTTAAGCAAAAAATAGCTTACCATTATTTTGTGAGGTTCTCCAGCTCGCTCAGCCTCATTTCAACTTCTAATAAGTCTCTTCACTTGTCTTTTCAGTTCTTCTGGTTTTAAGTTTTCTCTTTGAGTTTTAATCTTTTTCTTTTATTTTCTTTTGATCACCATCATGATTCCATGGTGTAATCAAAATTAAAAGCTGGGTCTCAAGCTATGAGTTAAAACTTAAGCTGAATCCAGGTTTGTCTCTTCCAAGGTAGCAATGAGTCAAGTGATGTCAGTCTGCCTCAGGAATCCCATATGTCTGTTGTGATTTTAGTAATCTGTATGTCAAAAAATTAACAAATCTGCAGCTGTTGAGGAGCCTTGTGCCAGCATGGCTGGTTGTAGGCTGGTACAGGCGCCCTGATTAACACCCATTCAGAGAGCCTTGTGTAGTGTAGAGCTTCAGTACATCCCAGACTCTGATCATCTGCCTGCCTAGCACTGCTGAGAACCATGAACATCACAGTTTGGTGATTTCATTTCTGTGTTATTGATTCCAGAGTCCATTTCAGAATGTCTGTGTTGCTGTATAGCTGGAAAATGTTGTCTGTCTTTCTGCCTTCCTGGCCCTCCACTCTTTCACATCCTTCTGAAATAATGAAGCTGTCAAAGGATGCAGGTGGGATCCTGCACAGAAAACAAATTTGCCAAGGAACAGGAACATGGATTGGACAGAGGCACATCTGTACTAATATTGTGATGTGGCAGGACCAGCTCTGAGGATTAAAAGTGGGTGTGGGAGATTTGTCCTGCCATGTACGTTGTGGGTTTTACTCAGGACAGTCTGTAGGCTGGTCATGGTGGACGGAAAGCCTTTTAGCAGTTGGAACACATCTTCAGGTTTAGTTCCATCCATAAAGAATCCATTTTGTGAGCTCGGAACGCTGCTCCACAGTCCAGCCCGAAGCACAGGGAAGGTTGAGAGGCATCTCTCAAAAGCACACTGAGCTGAACTGCAGGCCTGGTGTGACACACCCGTGGATGACCAGACATCAGACCAATCCATCTTCCTTTGGCTTGCTCAGAGAATTCCTATTGTCATACATATACACAGATGCACAGCTTTAAACAGAAAAAACCCAGACAATAAGCTGATTTTTTAAGATGAAGAAGTGGATGTTAATCTTTGAAATTCCTGGGTGGTGCTCGCTCTGATGATGGCAACTCATTGAAGCTGACAAAAGTACTGGACCTCGTTCTCTTGCATCCTTTATCTTCTGGAGTCTCTAAAACTGTGCTAAAGTACTAACATTGTCCTCTTGTAGCTCAAAAAGAGGTAAGTTTTCATTCCTGTGACTGCCCTGGAAATCTCTTGACAACTTGTGCCGTACCATATTCTTGATGGTACAGCAAACAGATACTTGGAATGGTAAGTGGGGAAACCAGTCTTAAATGCTAACTTTTTATAAAGGACAAAGTTCAGAGCTTACTACAACATGGGCACCTAGAAGCTTGTATGTTAGCTAAGGCATGTAAGATTGTGGTCCTTTACCCCATTAATGTAAGCAAAATAATTTTTGATTCTTTCAGGCTTAATTTTGGTGAAGTGATAGAATCTATGTATCACCTAGATAGAATAAAGTGCACCCACCACAGCAATTGCAGATTCTTGATCTCCCCAATATCCAGCTCAGGTGCTAAGATTTCCTTCCAGCAGGATCATGTGGGCTTTTACCATGTTCCTCTACGGGGGAGAGGTGGGGAGGTATCAGCAGGTAATTCCTGTACTTCCCCTATAGGTTAGGGCTGGGAAGTATCAACAAGCCAGTCAGATTTGGACATCTCACATTTAGCACACATATATTTTGCTCTTGTGCACAGAAGCTGCAGGTGGTCATATTTCAAGCAGCAGATTTTAATAAGTGTCCGTTGTACACAGGTGAAAAACAGATCTGTCAGTATGTATGTAAACATATAAATGCCTGGAGACAGGGTTACAGTAAGCTTAGTTCATAAAAGCTGGGCTGAAAAACAATTGGTGTGCTATATGGAGTAGATGGTTGCTTTATGAGTTTTTCCCTTTTCCTGTTTTCCCCTTTCCATAGAGAGTATGCATTGTGTCGAGGATGAAGAAGCAGAAAGCCTTGGCAACTTCTAGTATGCCAGAGACTTTGTTCTGCTCAGTGAGGAGGGGTGCAGGTCCCAAGAAAGATGTCAAATTACAGCAGTTAGTCTGCTCTTTGTTTGTGTGATGGATGCTGTCTGTATTTAGAAACATCTGAGCTTCAATGCAAGTCACGTAGGTTTTTTTTTTATTGTGTAGTGAAGAACTCGAGTGTTTTTATTAATGATACTTGAGGCTTTGCTCTCAGACATAGTTTAGAAATGCGTGACATTCCTTTTACGTTTCGAAGTGAAAAGTGAGCCAGGGTGAGCAGGAAGGACATTCCGTAACTCAGTGAATCTTTTAGCAGTTTTTCATTGTGTCATATTTGTTTTTATAAAAGCAATTTCAAACTAGGGCAATATGAGCAGCAAATTAGCTTTTGCCTCGTATTAAACATTATCAGAATCTGCTCATCTGCATTCAGGGAGTCAATCATTAACAGGATATAGAACTTTCCTCCTCTGACAGTCTTCCCTCAGACTGGCCAAAATACAGTATCTTCAAAACAAACAATGTTTTTAGTTTCCCTTCCGTCTCAGCTTCCCCAATTTCCCTAACAGTGAAACACTAGTAACCTCATTTGAAATAATCTCTGTGTTTGTATCCTTGGCTCTTACAGCTGGGATGTGGCTCCAGTAATTCTGCTATGTAGCAAGTTACTTACTATCTTAGTCACGGAATATATAGTCTCATATTTTTATTTCTCATTGTTTCAGGATATAAACATCAGCAAATTGTATCTTGGTTAATCCTCTCCCTCTCCTCCATGCCCTCTTTCTCTCCTTGTTTTCCGGAAGAGTAATAAAATGCTATTTTATTCTTTTCCAACCAAGGGCTACTAGTTTATGTGATGAAGAATGTCCTTTTTGTCTTAAACATATTTGTTTTGTTGTAACCTGCATGGAAATAATTGCTATCAGAATTGATACACTTTTTCTGTCATCTCTCTGAACTGGTAAGAAAGAGTTAGTGACCTGGAATAAAAAATTTGGGTGGTAAACTAAAATTGCTTGAAAATATATCACTACAAATGGACAATTTAATGGTCTAGTAAATATATGTAAATGTTTTTAAGATACTGTAAACCAAATTTTGGAGTCAAGAAAGGAGATGTCAGGTTAGCCTAGATACCAAACAGCACAGGGTCAGAATTTCCTCTTTAGGCAAACCTAAATTTAAGATAGTGCATGTAACCTCAACTCTGCCAAAGCCCTCCTGGGTTCACAGTTTGTCCAGGGACAGAGAAGGATCATATGCTGTGACCTCGTGTGCTACCACCATGTCATGGCAGTTCATGTCATACAGCTGGACGTATGCCAGTCATGTGGTCAAAATCTCATCCCCTTCTCTGCTGGCTCTTGACCTGACATACACTTGAATGTCTTGTAATATAAGGAAGGAGCATAACCAAAGACTGCTAGATGAGGAATACCAGACTTTGTATTCAAAATATTCCTTACATTCCTGATTTCATTTGGCTTATGCCACAGGCTTCCCATAAAACATCCAGCAAGTTATCTGTTGTCAGCCTTGACTTGGCATATTAAAAATTAAAATAATGGTACTTCTCAATTTCACTGGATTATTGGTAAATAAAATGGTGGCTAGCAAAACAATGGTGTACTGGGTTTGAGGGAAGGCCAGAAAGCAGGGGAAAAAAAAAAATCCCCTTTTCTGAGGAAGCTTGGATGAGCTATGGCAGAGGCTGCTATAGTTCCCAAGAGCAGCAGCACACTGAGACTGACTTAAAGATGCTTCTGGCTGCTTCTTTATGAGCTCCAAATATTGAGTTTCTTCTCTCTCTAGAGGCATGTGCAGACTCATCCTTAGGATGTATTTGCTCAACTGGAATGTGAGAATGCAGAACACATCTAGATCTATTTACTGCCAACTAGCCAGAGAAATTCACTTTGGATTTCTGAGGAAAGAGAACTTCAGCTCAGGCCAGGTAATTTGCCTGTAATTTGTTGTAAGCAACTAAAGAGAGACTAATTAAGGAAAGGGTAGGTGGAACATAAAGAAAATAGCATTTAAATGTATGGTCTGTGTCAAATGGGGTACATTTTAAAGCAAAAAAATGAATGCAATGTGAACTCTGAGACCTTTTAATGTATAAATGTTTTACTGTCTAATGCTAGATTCATTTTCTTTCTCTAATATTTTCTGAGTATTATGCCATTAACTATTCTGCCATTAACCATGTCCTTACCAAAATCTTCAATGTAAAAGCCAAATATTTAAGACAGTATGTGATATTCAGAATATTACCACATGAAATCATCATAACAAAGCAAAACAAATAGCTTTTAAGAAGTTTTTGAGGCTTACCTAACAGGAAAGCCTTTCTTTTTGGAAAACAGGCATTGTAGCCAGGTGTGAAAAGTGAATTAGGGGATAGCCCACCCTTGGTTTTGAGGGAGGTTTCCTGTTAAAGCGGTGGTGGAAAGGGTTCTTCCCGGAGCACGACGTATGCTGTGCTGCTGTGTTTGCCTGAAAAAGCTCAATCCAGTCATTGTGTCTGTATTTTGGCTTCTTTCCCACTGTGAAAGTACAGAGCAAACTCCTGCCCCCTCTGCTACTCCCTGTAAGCTCGATATCCTCATTAAAGATCAGGGAAAAAAGAGGGGAAAACCCACGGAGGTGAGTGAGTTCATTTCCATCCTCTGCCAGGGCCAGCACATGGTTCAACACGTGGTACAACAGGGAACCTTTTGGCCAACTGCCCGAGGCCATTGAGAGACACTTCAAACTGCAGAGATCCAGACCTGACATTTCTCATTCACCAGACTGCAAGTGCTTTATAACTTCATTACATAACATAAAGAACATGGTTTGCATTTAGTAATACAGAGAGTGTGACAGTATTTGATTTTTATTGTTCTGTTCCTGGTTTGTTTTTACTATTAATGCTTTAAGTGTTTGGTACTTGCTACCATTCCTGTATTAAAGATCTGTGTTCCTGGGAGTCCTACAGTCCAGCAGATGACTGAGCTAGGTGGAAAGGGCAATGAGAAGCACCTAAAATGAACTACATTGATCATCTTGTGCTCTCTGCTTAGACACTTGGGTTTTTTTTGCCTTGAAACTGGATTCTTTTACAGGGCTGTTTAGCTCCATTCCTGAGCAAAGAGGCCAGGCCGCTGCCCGGAGGTGGAGTACGTGCTCTTGCCGTTTGGCCTGTCCTGTCTCCACACACATCACACCCTCCTGGGAGCAGTTTCACCAATTCCATGCCAGTGTTTTTCTGGGTTGGTAAACTGAACCAGCTCACAGACAAGTGGAGAGCAGGTCTGGGCCTCCCCTCCCCTTTTTTTTTAGGATTAACCAGCCCATAGATCCTTTCAGCTGAATCACCTGGCCTTATTTTATCTACCCTAAGAATCTTTTTTTTTTTTTTTTTTGGGTGCAGAAAGGGTTTAATGAAAACATTTGTATCTTCTTCTCTCAACTTAATTACATCGTTTTAACTCAATGTTGACTGTAATGTGTTAAAACTGGGTAACGTGGAGCACTAACCTCTCAACATGGCTGAACATCAACCAAGCCAAAAAAGAAGGCCTTGTTATAAAATTTGTTGTTCAGTAGCATGACAGACTTGTACTTAGGAAGGCAGTAGCTTGTAGTACAGCCCTTTTAAGAATAAATTGCATTAGAATAATAAGTATACTGATCTAACCAGGTCTGTATAGTGAAATACAACATTGGGAACTGAACCAGTTAAGGCAAAGAGAGGGACAAGTTCATGTTGACAGACAAGAGACATGATGGAGCTGAGAGGAGAAAATATTTCCATGTGCACGTTTGGTGTACCAAGGTAGTTCCTAACATTTCTGCCCTCTTAATTTTTTACGTTCAGGGATACCTTCAGGGGACATACATCACTAAAATGGTTGTTTCTGGGTTGGAAATCTCCCTAGTTTCCCAAACAAAAGTAAAATTCTGGATGTTTCATGGCTGCACATACCTATTGTACTGTCTGGTCTACTCTATTCTTGGGGTCTTTTGCATGTTTTTAGTGTTCTCCATAGGTATGGTTAATTTTCAGTATCAGTTCTCATCTAATTTGAAGCATATATAGGAAGGGGAACAGTGAAAATTTAAAGTAAAGTAAGTCTGTATTCACATGCCCTTAGTTATTTTGAATGTTTTTTTCTGAATTGATTTTATGCCGCACTTTAAGAAACTGCCTCTCCTGAGACTTTTCAAATAGCTGCAAGACTTTTCTTGGACACAACTGAAAATGAGACATGTTTATTATGATCTCAGTTGTTCCTTAAAGGCCAGAACACCAGTTTAATTTATGACTCAGCATTCTAGTTACTAGAGTCTAGGTAAAATGGAAACTGTAAATAATTTTCAATACCGTTTCTTAATTTAGAAGCAATGTGTCCATTTTGCACACAAAAATTTGCTTGTTTTCTGCTGAAGTGTTAAAATCTCAGTGAAGAAATTATAAGTTTCTCCACTTTATAACAACTAAGTAAAGAAGGAAGGAATTAACTGCAGATTGTTTTTCTTTGAGACCATATACTTTTAAATGATGATTTAGGAGGTTGTATTCCAACAGACGTATTTTGTTTCTGGTTGTTGGAAAGCTGAATTTTTATCTTGTGTTTGGGTAACCATATCTGAGTTTTAAGTAGAAATAAAAGCATATCACAAAAATCAAGATTTAGAGGGAAAGGTTTAATCACAAACAGCAAAACAGAGTTAAAAAAAGAGTCTGCGTAGGCTGATCACAGAACCTTGGAATTTTTGTTTGTTTTATGGTCACCATTAAAGCAAAACATCATCACATTTCTGGGAATCTTGCGTGATCAAGGATTATAACACTGAGGCCGTGTTTATATTAATTTTTCACTGAAAATTTAACAGCTAATACTTATCTGTTATACGATTAAAGTTCCTGTTGTCTGCTACCAACCAAGCACATGCCCAGCAAATTTTGCTGTTGCTGGATTTTTCACCATTACTGTGAAAGGAGCTCCCTTCCTTAGTATGTTTGTTTTGAATGAACAATTTCAAAGCTGGTGGCTGGATAACAGTGAAGAAATAGCTTTAAGGCATTGTAGTTGACCCAATTCCAAGTAAAGATAAACCTTTCTGATTTACACAGTGTTGCATTTTAGCTTGGTCTGTTCTCTCAGGAGTTTTGTCTGAAAAAAAAAAAAAAGTGACATGTATGCTTAGCTTGGTTTTAAGTAGAAAAGCTTTAAAATGGTAGTTGTCAAAGATCACTTTGGCTGTATGTGGTTTTGGCCTAGGAAAAAAAGTCTTTCTGCTGAGGGGAAAAAAAGAAATTGAAATCCTTACCAGCTTTAGCAAGCCCTAATATGGGGCTAATACATGCCAATGTCAGCAGTGTCAAGGGTGCTGGCTTAGAGAGAGGTGGGGGTTTGCCCAGTCCTGATGCTTCTGGCTGACACTTTTGGGAAGCCAGGCTCTTCATTTCCAGCACAGAAATCCCTCTTGCGACACAGTATTTTCCTGCTCTCCCTGGAAAACTTGCTATGCTGTGCTGCTTGTGAGATAGGCAATGCCGTGGTTCATTTCCTCACCTCCAAGGCAGCTTTAGAAGAGTCTGTCCTTTTATCTTTTCTCCAAGGCTGAAAACATCATTACATTAATACAGCCCTCTGCTAGGAAGCTGGTGGGAAGGTTTGTGTAGCAAACTGTCTGAAGCCCAAACTGCAACAATTGTAATATGAAGCTATTTGACCAATTTCACTGATCTATTTTTCATGTCATGAAAACTCTGGGGAAAAAAAAAGTTAACTTCCTCCTTGTAGGCTGAGTTGACCTCCTTGCATTTGGGTTGGTTTTAGTTGTTTTTTTGTTGTTGTTGTTGTTTCACAAGTTTAAGTTAAATATTTTAAATAAAAGAGTAAATGATATTTTCTTAGGGAGGTAACATTGTGTGCATGTGTGCAGTCCATTCTGTAGGTGATTTAAAGGAGCATCTCAATGACAGACAGAACTGTGTCTGCAAATCCTTTGATTTTCAATTTTGTAGTATTTTACCATTTGAAACCTCAATTTCTAGATATTTTTTTTTTGTAAGCATTTTTTCCCTGCTTCTTATGCAGACAAGGAGTTGAGAAGCAGATCTCTGGACAGCACCACCCCCTTACACTTTTGCAGCACATTAGCAGTAGAACGTTTCACCTACTTTATGCTTTTGTGGTTTGGCATGTGTTTGTTTCTCTGGCTCTGTAGAGTATACTCCATGTTGTGATTGGTACTGTTTGTTTTTATTATACCTCACAGGTTTGTAACTGGCTAATACTGAGCTGGCTACCTGCAAGAATCTGTCTGTCATGATAAGAACAAGCAGAAGGGCTTTGCCAGGCTGATGTCAAAACTCTGGTAACAGAAATGATGCAAATTCTGTGGCAAAGGTTTCTGACGTTTTGTTGGCTTTCTTTAACCAAAGACCCTGAACGTGATCTGCTAACAGGCCATTGAGTTCTTGCCACGATCACTCAGATTTTACTATAGTATGTATATCAATGCTTCTCTGTTGGGCAGAAGGCACTGGAAAGGAGTTGCTGAACAGTTTGGATCACTCCTTGGGGGTAATGACCAGATTCCTTCTAATGAGCTCTGTGTTAAAGATGAGAGTGTGAATCACTGTAAGAATACGTTGACACGAGATTAGGCAGAACAGTTTGAGAAGAGTGTTTAGACTGAAGCTTTGGTGTTTGAACTACTTTCACTTCTTTGGCTTTTCTAGCTTGGAATTGGGACTGTTTGGTGCTTTGGTTTTGAGGGGAGTGGGTGATAGCGGAACAGCAGCATGGCAGCAGCAGCCAAGGGCAGCTCTTGCCTGTTCCCCACAAGTGCCAAGGAGCAAGTTGTAATCAGCATAAGTGTTGAAGAGCAGGTTCCCTGGGAAAGTGGCTTTGGAATGTGTTCATTGGTGGGCTTGAAGGCAGTAAAGAGTATGCAGTAGGGAATTATATATGAGAGGATTTCACTGGGCCCAAGGTGCTCTGACACCCGAGGCCAAGACCTGTGGTACACCCTTGCTTGGCTGTTGTGGCCTCCTCTGACTGTTCCCATTTGTTCCTGCTCCTGCCAGTGAAATGATGGGGGCTCTGCCATCACCTGGATCTGACCAAGGGGACTGCTTCAGGTTTAACATTTTGATTTTAGTTTATTTTGTTTTTCAAGTTGGATGAGTTCTTGATCTGGTTTGTAGCACAACCCACAGACACATCAGCCTAAATGATGGGTGGGAGATGGACACCATGGAGTTGAGGGTATTGTGAAGCCAGAGCTTCCTTTTCTGCATTGCTTTATATGTAGCCATCCTTTCTACCTTCATTTCTCATAAGATAGAAATTCATTAAAGCAGGAGTTATAAAGCACCAGTTTACTAAAATTGCTGTGTGAGGAGCTTTTTAATTTTTGTGTAATACTCTAAATTTTTCAAGGAAAAGGTACTCTTAAAAAACTGGATATCACTTTTAGCTTGCTCTTTAGATGCATCTTTGGATGTTGATGCAGTACCTGCATCTTTACCTGTACCTTTAGATGTTGATGCAGTAACTGCTTTAATTTTGTAGAAATACCTTTTCCAGTAGAGGAGACGTCCTGCACTCTTAGACACAGAGCTACCCATGCTGGGTTTCCTGTCATCATGCCAGTAGCTCCTTCTTGAGCTGAGGACTGAAGCTACATGCTGGGAAAGATGTTCAATTGATTCAGCAAATCTGTTTAGCAGATATTCAAAGAAGTCACTGATGTTCACCTTTCTGTTTTGAATCCATGCTAAGCACGTTTGCCCTCTTAAAATCTGCAGGACTAACTTAAAGCAACATCTTGTTCCCTAGTTTTCAGTGGCTTATCAGTTACTGCAACAGTGGAGCAGTAACACCAGTGAGCAAAAAAGAAAATACCATTCAAGACCGTGAGATGCAAGTTTTTAGAATTAAATTTCCAATTACCTTCTTAAAACACTGGTGCAAAGTGAATGGCTGCAATACAAGAGTATTGCACTTTAAAAATGCTGAGCTACACCATGGCATTTACTACTACAGAGTTAAGTGAAAGTTTTGGAACTAATAAGCATTTTCAGTCCTAAATGTGAAAGTCTTTATTTCAGTTTAGCTTTACCTCAATTTCCTTGTTCAGTTTCATTGGCTGATAGAAGCCAATACACCCACATACATCTACAAACATCTAGCAAAGAGATGGACTGACGAAGGCATTTCTCCTGAAGGCTGGGAAGGGAGGGATTGGTATCTCCAGACACACTGACCGCCTCATTGAGCCATATAAATGTTTAATTAGCTAAACATGAACTTTTACACTTAACATTTGCTAACTAATATCTCGTGTGTGCCTTTCAATAGACTTCTGTTGAAAATAGGCCCTTTAGATTAGTGTGGTTGGCTTGAACAGCAAGGAAAGAGTTGGCAGAGAGTCTGGGTGATTAATGCTCTTGCTGTGTGAATAATACGTAGCAGAGGTAATAGTTTGATAAAGGTGGAGTTAAGATTCTCCTTAAGCTGTATACTGGGGTCTTAAATATTAAATATTATTTACATTGTACTCATGGTAACTTTCCCTTTGATGTATCTGGCTGAAGATTTATACTTAACTTTGTATTTTGTGACTTACCTCCTCGTTAAATTGAGCAGGCTCAAGAGCAAACACTGCCAAGAGCTAGGGCAGGACATGGGGAAAACACTGTGTTTTGCTTTGTGTCTGCATATCTTCCTCAACATTTAATTGTGTGATAGCTGCAATTTCAAAAATAAGATTTTCTGAACAAATACTGCCAATTGCTTTCCTTCTTTTTTGGGTTATAATGGTATGAACCTAAACACTTCCCTCTCAGTCCAAGAGTCAGCCACCCCTGTGTTGAACAGTCAGGGAGAATCTGGAGCCAACCCCCAGGTGAAACAAGCAGCTCAGATTTTGTTTGTTTTGTTTATGACTTTACATCTCAATCATAGTAGGGTCAAAAATGAAGAGAAGTTACAGAAACAGTCATAATGCAAGTCCTGAACTTCCCATTTTGTTCAGACAAAAAAAGTAAATACACCTCTAGTTCATGGTATCCAGTAGCATGTTTGACAACAGATGAGGAAAGACCCTGTTCTAAGTAACTAAATAAGGACAAAAATATAATAGACCAAGTACTCTTCTATTTGCCATCAGCTGCCATGGGGCTGATTTGTGTTAAAAATTTGGGTTTCTTTTTTGCATTGGAGCAGCTAAACTCTGATGCAACCTCTCTGACTTCCCATGGTTGCACACAGGCAGCACAGTGGTGGAATCTGGGGCTGAGTTAAGGCAAAGCACCCTTGGATGTACTGTGTACAGCCATGCTGATATAAACATCCCTAGGGATAGCTATGCCTTTAAGACTTAGATTTTATTGCATTATATTAATTTTATTCAGTAAATTATAATTTCATGGCTGACTTATATTTTGTTTATAAAGTAAAAATAAATATTTTTTATTTTTTTTTGGCACCAAATAACTCAAACCTAAATCTCACCAGCATAACTGATTAACCTTGTAATAGCATCTTTGAGATATTAATGTGCGCACTACCTTATCTTCTGCTTTATCTGACCTTTATCTGTTGATTTTAATATCCTTTGTGGTTGCTAGTGACGTGTTTTTGTTGTAGACAGTGAGGGATTTGGGTTTCTGTTTATTTCTCTGGTTTATCCCCATTCACTCTGTTGTGTCCTCTCAAAAAAATAACTGCATCAAGCAGAAAAAAAAACCCCCAAGATGATGATAGCTCAGAAGCACGACAGGATTTGTGTCTGCTTGAAGTGTTCAGAGGGGTGCCGCGTGTCGACGTGGGTAGACAGCAAAAAAAACTTGTCCTGAACCAATACAGAATGATCTTTTTTACCCCTTTCCAGCATAATTTAAATCTCTATGACTTACATATTTTTATAGGGTAAAGTTAACCATTGCTTGTGCTTGTAGCATTGTATCATCCTGCAAGGCAGGGTGCTTCTGATTCTACTAGACCAGTAGAAAACTAATCGGAAAATAAGTTTTAAAACAAGCTGTGGAGGGAGCATGAGTATGACTTGTGCTGCAGCATTAGAACTCAGCAGGGTGAAGCCCATCCTAGAGTGGCAGAGGCAAAGGCAGGAGGACACAAGGTGGCTGGTTCCAGCTGCAGTGAGTCTGTCTGTTCATCGTCCCTGGGTGCTGCCAGCTCTGGGGGTGCCAGACACCACTCACAGCTCCTGGCCTGCTGGAGATCCTTGCTCTGTGCCAGCAGATAGTGGGCACCAGTGTGTGTCTTTCATGTATGTTGGTGTGAAATCTGAGAGCTGAGTGGAAAGAGATGATTTCAGGGAGTTTGTGCTAACCTGCCTGGCTTTGCACTGATAGGATTAGATAGGATAGGGGTGGTAAAGTCCTGGTGGTTCACAGTGCTGGACCATGAGGTGTCCAGTTCAGACACTGCAGCCAGGTCTGGAAGCATGAGCATCCATATGCTCATGGATGTATTGCAGCTGTGGGTTGTGTGGGCATGGCTATAACCTCCCTGGATCTGCTGTGCTCTTCTCCAGAGCCACTTGTGCTTTTTTGACATGAGGCTGTGCTGAGCACCAGTGTTACTTACAGAATCACAGTTATTCCTGTTTGTGGAGATGTGTTGTAGAATGTGGAGTGTAATTCTTCTGTATGATAACTTTCTAGTCTCTCAGTGGACATTTTTCTTTGATGTGTAACATCTGATTTGGCTTTCAGGGACATGAGGAAACCTGTGTGGTAGATCTGTGAGTGATTTAGCTCCAATTCTCATGCAATCCTAGTACAGTGTTCTCATGGTTGAAAATTAAAAGAAAGCAGAATTAGGAAGGGAGATCTCTTAGTTTTACCTCTCTGGTCACTAAGCTAGGTAATGAGAAGGCCTTCCTCTTCCCAGCATCAAGGAGACACAAGGAAGTTCTCCCTCTTGGGCAAGAGGTACATTTCATTGCAGGAGGCAGGGAGCAGTTTGTAGTAAGGGTTCATTATTATTTTTCACAACCCCTCAAAGCCTCTCGTGATGTGACGTGAGAAGCTCTGGGGAGCTCATCTCCTGCTTTTGCAGGGGGATTGCCAGGGTACAAACTGCCTCTGTGCCATGCTGGCCCTGCCTAAGCAGCCTGGCAGGAGCTCCAGCACCTGCAGTATGGCCATGCAGATGTGGACCCCTAATCCTTCCTCTGCAAGTGTGGACCCCTAATCCTTCTGCAGGATATGGAGAGAAGGAAACTGGTGTTTCTGGAGTGTCTCCTCTCAAGGACATCTAATGAACCTCATTCTGAAGTTGTTCATATCTGCTCATCAACTGTAAAGAGAGGCCAGGGGACTGGTTCATAAGGTTAGCTAGACAAATCCCAGTCTTAAATGTCAAATCCCACTCTTAAATGTCTGATAAATGTCTCAGGCTTGGAATGTCTCCAGCTATTTACTGGTATCTTGGTGTCTAATGTAATATTTCACATTTCCCTGCAGATTGTGCTGCTCCACCCATCTATGTGACACAGTAGACTTTAAAGGTTTAATATAATTAATATACTGTAGCTGAAGTGAGCCACAAACATTCTTGCCACATACCTAGTACATGTGCTGTCTTTTATTTTAGGTATACAAATAAATACTCTTTTATAAGCAACCGTTTTCTTTCTTGGCTCAAATTGCTTGGGGTGAACAAGGCTTCTAAGGTTGTATTTGGAAAAACTGATGCTCTGTTTACATTACCTCTTTCTGTTTACAGGTGTGCCCAGGTTTGAGGTACTATAGCTATAGAGAAAGGGCTAACTGTTAAAACCCTGGCAGGACAGCTGTCATCCTGTGCTGCTGACAAGTAGTAGGTGTGCTGCAGATCACTTCAACATGTGCATGTGAGAAGTGGGATTCCCATTAGCAAATTCTCCTCAGCACCCAGCCTGAAGAGTTGGCAAACTGTAGAATAAACTTATTACTGCAAGCTTTTTTTTTTTGTTTGGATGCAATGATAATTTGTTCCCTTGAAGAATTACATTCGTGTTACATCCTGCTCTTAGCAGAGCTCATGGCAGTTGCAATTTGTCAAAATTTGCCTTCTTTATGAACTTTGGTTTTGCTGACAAATTAATTCAAAATTAAAACAAGAAATAGAGTTTACCCTTTTTTGCTGCCAGGATCCTTCCCCAAAGACGGTTAGCTTCAGCATATAGCTCTCAGGAAAGACTCAAATCCTCTTCTTTTATAGGAGGTGTTTTAATGAGCCACCTCAAGGCAGAGAGTAAGCAAAATTACTTCCTTTTTTTTCTATGAGGATTATCACTTAGGGCAACTGTTTTCAAACAAACATTAAAAGTCTCTTGCTGTGTTTACAGTCTGGGAGGAGGGCATCTGCAGGTACAGTTTTTTCCATGTGTAACTTTTCTATCCAGTTTCTGTGAAAAGATATTTCCATGGCATAAAGCAAACACATATGTATATGCCAGTAGATAGAATTGCTTTTATCAAATAATGTGTGCCCTGTAGCAACCTTAATCTGGCAGCAAGGAGCACTGAAAGCAAAACTAACTGAATTGGTTTTCAAGGTAAATAGGTGAGGTTCAGGGATGTAGCAAGGGAATTTATTTATTTTATTTACTTACTGTAAATTATTCTAATCTAAATGGCAATCATTATTTCAAAAAACCTATTAGAAGAATGTGCTGGCCTCTGGAATATTTTCCATAATGAGTGTGATACACTGTGGCTACATCTATGTGCAGCCCTTGTCCTGCAGGTCTCTGTCTGAGGTTCCCTGTGCACGTACTGGGACAGAGCTGAGTCATGTCCTTTGGTTGGGGAACCAGCAGCTCCCAGAGGTCTCCATATTAAACCCCTCTGTCAGCCGAGGGTGACTCTTCTGTGCTTTCTGGAAGTGCCGTCCCTTTCCCTGGCTCAGAGGGGAAGACTGTGAGGATTTCAGTGCTTGGGGGGATCCCAAGGAGGACCATGAGCTCTGCAGAGTCTGGTTTTGTGGCTGTGCCCATTCAGCTGGTGACATGACACTGTCAGTCATAGCCCAGCCCTGGAGAGCTGGCACCATGGGGAGACGCTGGCTCCTTGGTGAAATACTGAGAGGCAGCAGAGCAGCTGGCAAGGGTCTTCCTGGGAAGAAAGGGAAAAAAAAAAATCCACAGAAAAACAAGAACAAAACAAAAAAACCATGGCAGCTTTAAATGCTGAGCCTGTGTTTAGATGGGTTTTGTTTGCCTGGTTGGTTTTCTGAATCCTCTCATCTACAATGTTCTCTCCATTCTGATTCTGTTACAGTACCAAAAAAAGAGATCACAACCCTTTCAGAAAGTGCTTGACACAGCCCAAACCCCAGTTGTGTTTGTTGTGTGTCCTTAAGCCAGATACCCTCTGACAGCACGGAAGAGAAAATCCCTGGTTACTTCAAGAGGTTTTCTAAAGCAGTATGTGCTCTCCTGATCAGACACAGCCAGACATTCAGGGTGCCCTGGGAAGGCCACCTCCTTTTTGAAGTGGAAGTTTGGGTTAGGAGGGTTTACTTTTGTCCAGAGCTGTTGTGGGTGGTATTTTGTGTATTGGTGTATATATTGGTGTATTTTGGTGCTCTCTATTGGGCAGACACTCTTGGGTTTATTACGGTCTTGATTTTTGCAAAACTACTCTGGTTTTTTTATCATCTAAAGAGTAGACTTACATCAAAAAGGCAGTCCCAGAACAAGTTTAGAAGAAAATGAAGTGTTAACTGCTTGCAACTCAAGCCTTTCATGTGTTTGTAACTCAGGGATTTGTATAGTCCTGTAGGTAGCCATGCAGATGTATGTTCATTACTGTCACTACACCATGGGTTGTGGTCGTGGTCTGTGGCAGCAGAAGGTAATAGTCTGAACTCTGTCGTGACAGGATGAGCCTGAGACAGAGTGAAAATGCACCTAGTTCTGCACTGCTTTTCTGTCAGGCTGTCCCTTTATTGGCTTGGAGGCAAAATGTGGTGGGTGTGACGTGCAGAGCAGCCCTATCAGATGAGATCTTAGTTCTGCCTATCTGGGTACCCGATCTCTAGGAGTGCATGTTGCTGGGAGAATAGGAGGACTGGGCAAACACAGGCAGATTCTCCCCTGGATTAACTTGCCAGCCTTCAGCAAACTTTAGTTCAAGGACTCACAAGGGCAGAGGTTGAATTTCTGCGATTGGCAACATTTCTTCTAAAATGCAGGTTTTTATGGGAAGGACAGTCAGATTTACTTTAAAATGAGTGCTCCTGTATGAATCAGGTGTTGATCTGTAATGCTGCTTGGCTCTCTACAGCTGGTTGCCCAAACAATATCTGAACGATTAATCTGTGTTTAAATAAGGGTTTTTTAATAAGATTTTTCAGCCCACATGTACATGCAACCACAGTGTAGAAAACAGATATGAATGTTTTGGTGGATACTTAATAGGGTGGTGGTGTAGAATTTGGAGGACAACAATGATAAAGAAGAAATGGAAAGTCAAGTGCTCTTGGGGAAGGTTCTCTAAAGAAAAAAATAGTATTTTTTTCCCAAATTTCGGACACTGGTGTTTTTTGCTCGGCTATGTCAGCATCGCTGCTGTATGGCTGTGGAAGGCAAGTCTCCCCTGCATGGCATTCAGCTTCTCCCCAGCAGTGAGCCAGAGCCTCAGCCTCCAGCTGAGGGATCTGACCCTCTCCTCTGGGGCTGGCGGGTGTCCCGGGGTGCTGGAAGCACCAGGCTTTGCACAGCCTCTCTGCTGCTCAACCAGAGACACTCAGGGTCACAGACGTGAATATTATCCTTGTGACGCTCTGAGTGAGCAAACAGAGAAATGTTTGGTGGTTTGTTGTTTTTTTTTTCTGAGAGGAATGTTGCATGCAGTCAGTTGAATGTGAAAATGCCATGTCAGATCTTTGCAGAGCTGTTCCCTGGGGGTGATGTTGCTCTAGCTCACCCATCCCACAGGGGCAGGGAAGGGAGCACACACACGTGTGCATGCACCCTAGTGTGCTTGGGCATGCACATAACAGTCACAGAATGGCCTCTTGATGAGTCCCTTGTGTTTTCCCTCTGATGTTAACTGAGCCAGGGAACTCCTCTTTTTTCTTGTATCATAGTCTGGGAATCGTGCCCTGGACGTTTTTTCAGCTGAGCACATTTACATAGAGGAAACCAGCCCAAAGGTTCCTCTTCAAACAGTGTTTGTACTAGGCAGTTTGACACTGGTTTCAGGTAGGCTGCTTATTTTTATTTTTGATAAAGAGAAAAATAGACAACACAAATAACTTTGCTTTAAAAACAGTGTATGTAATGTTTACAACCTGATATCTTGTGTAATCAAAGAATCATTAAGATTGGAAATGACCTTCAAGATCATGAAGTCCCACTATCTAGTAAACATTATCATGACCACAAACCATGTCCTGAAGTGCCACATCTGGATGTTTTTTGAACACCTCCAGGGATGGTGATTCCAGCCCCTCCCTGGGCAGCCTGTTCCAAGGCCTCACCACTGTCTCAGGAAAGAAATTTTTCTTAATATCCAACCTAAACTTCCCCTGGTGCAACTTAAGCCCATTTCCTCTCATCCTAAATCCTAAATATATATGCTTGCATAAATTAAAGCAAGAAATTGCTGGTATTACTGCTTTTCTATATGGGTTTTTTCCCACATCTTATTTAGTGATGTTGAGCAAGAGAGTAATTTTTATTTAGGTCCATCCTGAACTGTCCTTGAATACGAGTGTGAAGCTCTTTGTGCAGGAAGGTCCTGTAGCAGGGTGGCTGCAGACCAGGGTGTGCTCTGTGGGAGAACAGGAGAAACTGGCCCTTGGCTTGGCTGAACAAAAGGAGAATGGACACTTTTACATGATAAATAAGCAAGGAATGAGGCTCTTGCCACCAGAGTAGGGAAAAAAATGAAGAATTCTGGCTTAGAAAGGGGTGAGTATCTGCTGGCACATGGTTCTGTTTGAGTTAGAAGGTGGTTACCAGTAGTACTTCAGTCAGGACGAAAGGCAGATACTTTTGTTGGAGCCTGATTTTTTTGTCAAAGATTATTTCACATGTTTTTTTTTCCAGTGACAGCACATGACTCAACTCAAAACCAGGGGCCAGTTTGATCCTATGGACGTAGCATGAAGCCTGGCATATTGTACAGGGGTATTGTATTGTGCTTGCTGTTATTTTGGTCAGGGTACATAGAGAGTGCAAAGTATAGAGAAGAAAAACAAGACATGTCAATTCCTTTGTAAGACGTCGGCAGTCCTTCTTTAGGTTTCTGTTTCTCAGGTTTTCAAATGTGGCTGCAAAGGGCCTGCTTCTGAAACGTGGCACAGAGCTTCCAGGCCTGGGATGCCACCCTTTGGTGACCATTATGGGATGTATTGAAGCCCCTGATTAGCTTACAGTTGTTTGCTTGGGAAACGTGTGTATGGGGGAGTTGTTTCGCCTTTGTTGTATAAACATTCCTCTGTACTGGTTAATTTTGCTATTGTTCTTGGAATGTCACCCTCCCTTTAAACTGCAGGAGCTGTGCTTTGCCAAGGCCAGGTCTCCACGATGGCACACCTTCCCCCTTCTGCCTCACAAGGATTTCTCCCAGACCTCTGTGTTTTCACAGGTGTTTTCCCACAACTTCAAAGGCACTGTCAGGGGAGGGCCGGGTGTGATACGGAGAGATACCCGTGCTCCAAAATGCTCCTTTCCCTTGGAAGTGTTTTGTTTCTGCAGAGCTCTTTAGGTGAAGTGGGTTGTCCAAGAACCAGCCCTTGTGTGACCATTTGTCACAAGCTCCTTGCCAGGGACTCTTCCCAGTTTCTAAGGGTTAGTGCTGGCCCCCTGGATCGGTGGGTGTGTCTGGAGCAGGCCTGTAGAATTTTTGCTGTGTTTATGATAGTGCTTCAAGCAATGACTCAGATGGTAATTATGTTTTCTTAGGTCCTCTAGGAAAATACAGATCTCATTCTTGTTCTGAAAAAGTTGTTCTTAAGTTTTACTTCTGTAATGATTTGTCTGGCATCTTCCCCCTTCTTTCAACTTGGCCTATGGTTAGTTTCAAGGCACTGTATTCTCTGTGCCACAGAGAAAAGTGGTAGGAAAACTTGGCTTATTGGATTGGTAGATGTTGAAATATTTTAAACACAGGAACAGAGCTATATGTATTTTTTTTTTTAATAGTAAGTTTTTTTAATCTTTTTTTTAATAGTTTTTTTATCTTTCTACTCTACCTCTGTAATATTCTTCTATCTGAAGCAGAAAAGACTTTCCTTCTAGAAATCAATACTCTTTGAAACAGAAAAGTAAAAGTAAATGTAGAAATGCTGAAGCTGTGTAGCTCTGAGGGCTAATGGGATCACAAGAAAGTGCTGTTCATTGAGACCTGCAGGCTCCTGCTCGCCTTCTTGCTGAAGCAGAGTCTCACCAGCTCAGAGGGAGCATTCTGCTTTGCTGTTGTGCTCTGTGGCACTGAACAAGCTCTCGACACCTTTTGTCATCCTCTTTTTGTTACCAGGGAACCCAGAACTGCTGCTGCTTTCGGCTGCTCTTGCTCTGTTAATGTGCTGACTGAATTGGATTTGTCTGTGTAAGAAGTGACCTCACTAGTCCAGACCAGAATTTGGTTTTCCTCCATGTCCTGGCCAGGCAACAATAGGGAATGCTCAGAGATGAGTACTGGGACAAGAGAGTAGTGCAAGAACAAGGCTGATGAGAGGGTTTTTTTATTGCTTTGTAGTTGTGTTGTTCTGGATTTATTTTTTTTTAATAATAAAATACCTAAATAAAATCAAGCATATGCATATATTGGAATTGTCTTTCTGAACATTACAGTTTGCTTAGAGATAGATATTTGTTCTTCTTGCTACTGTGCATATGAAGACACTTGTGAGCATGCATGCAAGTGTGGATTAGTGAAGAGTCTTTGCCAGTATCAGATGCGAAACCTCTATGGGAGAAAAGGCTGGTGTTCTTAATCATCTCCACAAAATGATGATCAATGTGTTTTAAAATTGGATTTATTTGTTAAAGTTTCTCTGATAATCCTCCAAACTTAAACCAGCCAACCAAGTATTCTGACTCTCCATACCTTGGTCAGAAATTCTGAGCTCTTCACTCTAACACATGCCCCTCAGCTGCTTGGGTGGGTATTGCAGAGCTCTTCTGGCCTGAGAAGCAGCTTCTCCCGATACCTCAGGAGTGGTGATGCTGTGTAACAGTGGCTTTTTTACTAGAAAGTTATAGGCAAATGCAAAGCACATGTATAAAATGATGGGACTATGGATTGTTAGTGTCCAGAGATTTGTGGTCCAATTGCTTCATCAATATGTTGGCTTATGCACCTAATTATCAGAAAAATATATAGAATGGTAAGGCTTGCTGGCAATTGAGTCAGAAACATCATGATGTCACTGTAGAAATTTATGGTGCGTTTTTAGGTTGGAACTTTAATCTTCCAAATAAAAAATATATAGCAGAAGTGGAAAAACATCAGAGAAGAGTGACGAGGAGAGGTGAGGAGCAGCTTCCTATCAGAAATTACTAAGATGACTAGGACTCTTCATCTTGAAAAGCAGTGGCTGGGAGAGGGGATGATAAATGTCCATGTTAGGAAGTGTATCAAGAAGGATGGCTGCTCACTGCCTCTTAAAAGCAAGAAGTGGGGGGCAGTGATGTAACCTCAAGGTACCAGGTGAAAACAAATCAAAGGAAGTGGTTTCTAACATGCGTGTTTTTAGACTGGAGAGCAGCCTGGATGCTGCAGGATGCTCTAAATGTACAAATGCTCAAAAAGCAGGCACATCAATTCCTGAAAGAAAAGTCTCCCACTGACTGTTAACAATAAAGATATCAAAGATATGACTTCTGCTTTAGGAAGTCTCTACGCTGAAAGTTTTTAGAGGTAATTTGAGAGTATTCTAGAGAACTTTCACTAGATGCTTGCTTTTATCTTCATAGTCTTCCTCAAAAACATCTTCTGATTGCTGCTGTAAGCTAGACAATGGGGTAAACGGGCCTCTTATCTCACACCAGTACAGACATTTTTGTTATTTCTAACATTCACCGCAAGTTTTAATATGATGTGTCTCTGCAGTCTGCTTGCTTCCCTTTTTTTTTCACATTTCAGAATCCCTCTGACACATCCCTGGGCCTTTTGGTGGCTCCAGCCATCCTCCTTCAGCCACCTCAAACTCTACGTGCAGTTTAGCACTGGGGACAAGGAGCAATGAGCACGTGGCCAGTCAGACACAAGTTGATATATGGGGTAAACACACAGATTGGAATTCTTTCATAACATCTTGATTATGAAAAGATAACCATGATATTTATATCTCCCTAGTTACTTGTAACACACTCATGCTGTGTGTGAGGGAGTGGTTTGTTTTGGTTTTGTTTTTAAAGCAACTTTGTCGTTTAATGTTTTGTTGTGTGTTTTTTAATAACAGAACTTAACATCTTAAACATTGTTTTGTGCCCAACTTAATGGTTTGTTATTACAAAGATCTCAGCATCACGATTGGAGTAGCAATTTGAGAGCAAATTCTCTCAAAAGTGTTACCCCAGTGAGTGTTTTTGTGCCAGCTTGTGTATAAATGCAGCCTGCAAGTGGAATTCTGTGTTTGATGGTGCCAGAGATTTAGCTTTGCCATGATAAATTGTGGTCCAAGAAGTGGTCCAAGAGGGTGCTAGAAATTTCAGATGCTTTCTTTATAGCTGAGCCAAGCGGCTGGAGAGCTCTGAGGAACTTCTCCACTTTCCAGTCTTGGTAAAGCCTGGTACTACATCCTGGAGGAGGGTGGGATTTGCTTTGCTATCAGCCTGTGGTTTCCTACACCAGAAGACCTGCACATCCTCCTCAGTCAGCACAGGGTGTACGTCCCTGCAGAGGTGAGAGCTCTGGGTGTGTGACAGAAGAGTACATGATGTCAACCACAAGCTTTGTACAGCACAGCTCCTCGGAAATGTGACATTTCCATACAACTTTTATTCATGCTACAAGGTGTTACATTTCAAAAAGCAGTACCAGGGCAAGCCAGGGGTTAGTTTATGTCATTGCTTTGCAATTAGTGAAATGATGGAGTGATGAAGATGTTGGCTTTGTGTGCTGTAAGTTCTTGCTGGAGTGATTTCTTAGGTCTACAAGTATTGTTGAAAAATGCAATATTATTTGCAGAAAGATGCTGCAATAGAGATTTTTTTTTTCTCTCCATTACTTGTTTTACTAATTTCCTTAGATTTTGGTTTTTATTTAAGGTCCAGTGTCAAACTGTAGCAGATTGTGTTATACCAATATATACACTTAATTGTTCTGTATTCTTTGTGTGTTGGATTTATGGAATGAGTCCTTAGACAAAATAAATTTCCAGTAGGAGAACAAAACAATTGCCTTGCTAGTCACAAATAAACTGCATCATAACTCTAAAGGTAGGCATTTTAGACATAGCTTAAATAGCTTTTTATTATTAGATTTGCTGCAGAACTGCTGTTCCAAGGTGCTGAAGTTACATTTCTGTGGAAGCCTGATGGGAGAATTGCATTTCTGTCATAGATGACTCTGGACATTGCTCTAGATGTTTAATGCTGTTTCTTCATGGAGAAAAGACAACAATCAGCCTTGAGACCTTGTCCCACCATCATCTGTTGCTTTGAATAAGATAATTTCAAAGAAAGAGATACCAACTGATACTGGTTATTTTCTGTCTTTGAGGTCAGGGCAGGGGAAGAAGTTTTGCATTGTGAAAGTGTGAACTCACAAACGCAGTGTGCACACAGATCACTCAGGCGATGGTGAATGACGCTGGTGGAGGCTGACACATGAATGGTGAGATTACTGACTCGTGGGTGAAAATTCTGTGTTTGGGCAATCTCTAGGCATGGCAGAAACATCTTTTTGGCTTAGGCTACATGGTGGGAAGATAGGGATTGTCCTCGGGTGCTTTCTGTCTGCACTTGGGCAATTGGTTTTGTTTTTGTGATTTTTTTGGTTTATTGTGTGTTTGTTTTGGTTTTTTAATTATTATAGTTATTTTGGTGCTTAGGAATTTCATGGGCATGTTACAGTTTTTCACAGGTAAAACGTTGCAAATAGCACTCCAACCCTAAGTAAGAGGCAGCACGAGGTACTTCTTCTGTATGGGACAAAAGAAGCACTTCCTGGGAAGTCAGGAATGAGCCCTTTCTGGTGCTCCTATGGGGAATGATTCCTCATGCTTCTGGTCAGCAGTGTAAGGCTCTGGCACGCTCTTACCCTGCATGTACTACTACTATTACTTGGTGGGTGTTAAACCTTCTTTACGCAGAAATCATTGTTCTGTGACTTGAAATTAGCCTCTTTCATAATTACAGAGCATGTTGTAGGTCATTGAAATGCCAAGAGTGTTCAGTTAATGCAATGTACTCTTAAGAAAAAAATAAATGCTCTAGGCATTTTACACTTCGTAAAAGAAAAGCAGAAGGAGCCCAATAAAATACCCAGGGCGAGCAAACAAAAAAAATATGTTCTCTAATTTAAAGTGATCCAGAGTCATCTCGAGTTCATGAACCAGCAGAGCGCCGTTTGATGTCAGCAGAACGGAGCGGAAGACTGTGGTTTGTGAGCTGGTGGCTGCTGCAGTAGCTCAACCCCCAGCTCAGCCCCTCACCCAGCTCAGCCCCTCGCCCAGCTCAGCCTGCAGCTCATCCCCTCGCCCACTGGCTCAGCCCCTCTCCGGCTCAGCCCGCAGTTGGGCTGCACAGGGCTGAGAGCAGCACAGACCTGCCTGCTGTCTGCAGCAGGACTGAGACCCTGCCCCTCAGGTTGAAACCTGGGGTTCTTTCCGCCATGTCGTGCCACAGGTTCCTGCAGTGGTTCACATCTCGGCTGGCGATGGGTCGTGGTTAACAGAGGAGCAGGCAAGCACATCTGCCAGATAGCCACTTCATCATAGGAAGGAGGAAGAGAAAAAGCAAGTTACAGCCCTGGAGAGAGAAGCAAGCTGCCGCTGGAAAACTAAAAAATAACATTATTGCCTCATGTTCCTTCAGCATGTGACTGGTTACGGCAATTGCTGATTGTCTACATACCAGGAAAAAAAATTGCCCTCTAGTATAAAAAGTTCACAATCTCTACTTCAGGTCATTACAAACAACCTTTCCTCTAAAGACAGTTGTTCAAGAAGTCAGCTACTAATCCAACTTGTAAATATACTTTGCTGAACAAGAAGAAAATCAGAAAACACTAGAGAGGGTTTAATTTTTAAAGTCTGTAGTGAACTTTATTTTCTTTCCATAGTCTCTGTGTGATCATCTGTATGAGATGATATCTCCCGTTCCTTTAAAAGAAGCTTTTAAATGGCTTCTTTTCTGTCTGCCTCGTTATATTTAGGAGAGGTCACAGAAGACTTGAAATCTCCATTTGCCACTTTATCTGTTAAGAGGATCTACGGGATACTCTGTATCCTACAGAGCAGGGCTACTGCTGCCTCTCAGACTGCAGCTGGAGCAGATTCAGAGGTTGAGGTGATGGCTTGTGGTGTCTCAGGCACAGGGGCAGCACATGCAGCTCAGGACCACACGGATTGCTTGGGGAAGTGTTGGGGTTTTTTGGTTGTTTGGGTTTTTTTCTATTGTTTTCCCTAACTGTTCCAGCTTGATAGGCTTTCTTTACCCTGCTCTATACCTTCTGAGCAGACAAAGGATTCAGTGGTATTTCTAATATGGTTGCCTTTGTTGCAAGGAGTGATGTCCTGTGGCAGTGCAGAGCTCTCTGCCACGAGGATGCTCAAAATTCCCAACCTGCAGAGCCTGGGTAATCTAAGCAACACTTGCAGGAATTTCTGGAAAAGGAGAGAGTTTTCATTCAATTAATTCATATATGTATAATTATATTATTCATATTTAAGTGTATATATATATACATGCAAACAAATTTGGAATAATATATAATTAATATAATTATTGTATATTATATAGAGAGGATATATATTATTATATGTATTTATATATAATTATAAAATATTTCCATTTAACCATCTACCTGTACACAAAATGATGAGCTTATTACAGGCTTACTCATTTCTTTCATTCCAAATGATTGTTATTTCTATTTATTGCTGTTCCTTTTCATTTCCTATTGGGAGGAGAAATAGGAAATTAATTCTTTCTCTTGTACCTCAAGAAATAGGGAAGATTTAAGTAGACTGCTGTGATTATACCTCTGACCTAGCCAAAGAGTTCCTGCTAACACTTATGAAGGTCTAAACCAAATGGTTCCTTAAGGAAAGTGTTTTTAGTGAACTAATTGCAGGAAGAAATCTGTGGCTTCTCCTGAAAGTGTATATATGTCCCTATATGTCCCTTCATTGCTTTGTGGAAATGCCAGCTAGCCAGTAATTTATGTATTAGCCGTGTAAAGATATGGTGAAAACAAATCTGAGAAAGCTCCTGGTGGTTATAAAAGTATTCAAGGCACAGAATGCACAGGAGTAGCAACAGCATGGTACACATATTTGAGTACCAGTAAAACCTACCTACCTTAAAAAAAAAAAAAAGAAAAAAGAAAAAGAAAGCTGATCACAAATCTGCACAGGAAAATAAAAATAAAGCCATAAACCACAGAGCTCCTGTGAATGGTTTGCTACCAACGTCAGTATTTTTGTAGAGAATAAGATGATTTAGATCAGACAAACATTCTTCTGACTTCAGTGACGTAACAGTCTCGTGTGCAGAGAGATTTCCTGTTTACTTTGGTCTGAATTTACAGAGCCTCAGGAAAGTAGGTGCTAAAATTTTCATTCCACATCTGCATATAAAGACAGTCCAAACTGTTCTGTCATCTGTAGCAAACTTTATATATATTCTTGCTCTGTAGAAAAAAGGGGGAGTGGCATCTGAAAAATCTCATGAAATCAGAGATGTCTTGGTTTGCTGACTAAGCTAATTCCTCGATTTTCATCCTGTAATCCAGAAGATTCTCAGGCAATGTCACTTTGACAGCCTTGTGAGCTGCTCCTGCTCTTCTGAATGACCTGTCGTAGCAAATTCACCTGGAGTCAAAGGACTCCATGTCCCTTAGGGAAGAGCTACCACTCACTGGGAACTGCAGAGCTCACCCTGGGCAGCACCTGGCGAAGTTCAGTCATTTTATGCTCTAACTTCCCATGGATCTTTTATTTCAAAGCATAATTTCCAGGAGTGTTCAGATAGGAGCAATGCATCTTTTTTTATAATTTGTGTGCATGATTCATGGTTTTAAATTGAAGGCATAGTTTCAAATTAATGCTGTTTTTTTTTTCTAAAAGGCTG
This sequence comes from Ceyx cyanopectus, assembly GCA_013401355.1. Classification (NCBI taxonomy): domain Eukaryota; kingdom Metazoa; phylum Chordata; class Aves; order Coraciiformes; family Alcedinidae; genus Ceyx; species Ceyx cyanopectus. The sequence goes on along the minus strand of VYZU01083046.1, from coordinate 23,517 downwards.
AGATCATCTTCCTGTTGCATTATTTTCCTAATTCTAAAAAACACAGGGATTATATTTAATAAATTGCTGCAAGTCTTCCTTTGCCTTTGAAGATATGAATGCTTTAATTCCATTTAGCTACCCACACTCTAGTCTGTTATAAAACAGACCACGGTCAAGACCTTTCATGGGCTGAGATCAGAAATGTGTGTTTCTGAGTGGTTTGTTTTGTTTTGCTTTTTAACTTTTCACGGTTGCATTTTGACAAGCAGTGTCATAGATGTGAGGATTTGCTTCACCTCCATAACATGACTGTTGAGCAGTCTGGAGACTGAAGTCCTGAGGTTACTTCTGAACTCTGGTCAGCTCAGCTTTGCTGCCAAGGCAGGAGACCTTCTTCTACTCCCAAGCAATAAAAATCTAATAGTAGAAAAAAGCAGCCTGCAGTAACGTCACTAAGTGAATTTAGTTTCTGTTTTGATAGTCTCTAGAAAATGAGATTACTGATTGTTTTTGTTAGCTGACTTCATTAGATTTGTATCCTGTAAGTATAAAAAGCATGTTTCTAAATGTACGATTGTGATAGTAGCATATGAAAAAATCCTAACATCCAGGCATGCTTTGGCATTGAATTCTTGGCTGTTTGGAGATTCTGCAACCATTACCTTAATCTCCTAGGCAAGAACTTGCCACACGTGAAGAGGTTTGGGAATTTACATTGGCACTAGAAAGCAAAACTGGGTCTTGGAGAGCACATTTATGACAGCAGCAAGCACACAGGAAAAATATTATATGGCATAGGGAAAGCATTAAAAGATTGTTTTTAGAAAGAAATAAGGGGAAGAGTGGAAGGAACAGCTTGCTGCTGGCTGCAGGGAGAATGAATGTGGGTCAGCAGAAAGTGCTCACCAGGAGGGACATCCCTGGGTCCAGCAGAGCCAGCGCTCTGAATTAACACAGGCAGGATTAATCACCTTCCACTCATGGCTGCTGCCTCAATAACTGTATGCAGAAGTTCCTGGTGCTCTTGGTTCTTCACTGACAATGCAGAGACCCCAAGTAACATTTGTGTGAAGCCAGGTGGGGTTCATGGGACTCCTCAGATAAACCAGCTTCCACGTGTAAGGTCCCTGGATGCAGTGTAGCCCAACTGGCCCAGGCTATGCCTGAGGTAACTGGGCTGATCCAAGCTGAATATATCTATGGGGTGAGTTACCTGCAGTTTGGATAGCACACCTTTGAGTGTTTTCGTGTGAGCTATAGAGGAAAGGGAACATTAAAAATCCAACACAACTTTAAAATAGTGCTTATTGGTAGTTTGACTCGTAATGGATGTGATGCCATATAAAATACTCTTTTTTTCCAGGCAAAAACTGCTTCTCAAAAATACAGATGTTCCTGTTATCATGAATACATATTTTAGTCAGAAGGTGCTACTCAGTGAACATTCAGACACAGGAGAGAGGACATACGGCCTTACCAAGATGCTTATTAGGAAGAATATTATCTCCTTGGCACAGATATTCCAACTAGATGACCATGATGAAGAGCTGCACCAGAAATCTTCAGATAATCAGGTAAAGTCCATTTGGATCATGGTTTAGCACTTGTTAAGAAGTTGGTGAGCAGATGTTTAGAAATTGGAACAAAAGTAAAACTTCTACGTTACTGAGCTGTTCAGTTTCCCCTTTCATTTAGTTGTTGAGCTAAGAGATTGCAGAGAGGTAGGTGCTGGTCTCTTCTCACAAGTAACTAGTGACAGAACAAGAGGGAATGGTCTCAAGCTGCACCAGGGAAGATTTAAATTGGACACTAGGAAAAAAAAAAAATCCCTGAAAGGGTAGTCAGGCATTGGAACAGGCTGTCCAGGTGCTTTTAAAAATAAAGATGTTTAAAAGATGTNGGTCTCTTCTCACAAGTAACTAGTGACAGAACAAGAGGGAATGGTCTCAAGCTGCACCAGGGAAGATTTAAATTGGACACTAGGAAAAAAAAAAAATCCCTGAAAGGGTAGTCAGGCATTGGAACAGGCTGTCCAGAGTGGGACAGTCACCATCCCTGACTGTGTTTAAAAGCCATATAGATGTGGTGCTTGTGGTTATGGCTTAATGGTGGACTTGGCAGAGTAGTGCTAATGGTTGGACTTGGGGATCTTAAAAGTTCTTTTCCAGCCTGGGTGATTCTAGCGAGGGCTGAATAATATGTGGTGTTTATTTTAATAATATTTTCTTAACAGAGGCTTTTGGCCCATCCAAGTGCTGAACTGCTGTGAGGTTATTTTGATGAAGTCTCACTACTGTGCGAAGTAGTAATTGTAGCTTGATTTTTCATTGATTTTTTTTTTCCTCTTTATAGCTGAATAGCTAAGCTTTATTTGTAACAAAATCTGTTTTCTACTAACTCAAGATTTTTTTAAAAAAAACCTCCCTTCTCTCACTCCTCAGCTGCTAATCAATCCTCTTTTCTTTAAAGCCATCATTTGGGAACACCACCCCCTTTCCCACTCTTACAGTTTGTTTTCTTTCCAGTTTTGTCTCTGTATATGTTAAAATGACTACTGACTGTGCATGTCTCTAAGAGAGGAAAGTACAAGCTGAGGTATTTTAAGGGATATGGCTTTCTGATAGTCTGTGCCAGCACTTTGTGAGAGTAAAGCTCTTGCAAAGGCTTTATACTGGCTGCCCAAAATCACTCTTAATAATTAAATATTTGAGAAGTTTGGCTGTACAAGTTTGATGAACAACACTGGGTGTCAACATCTTGTATTTGCCTTATATAGAATTCCCATTATAGGTCTGGGAATGAAAAAGTTACATAAATCAAATCCTAATCTTTCTTGCTTCAGCTCTACCTTGTAAAAACCTTCTGCTGTGGTATTCAAAAACCAGCACAATTTACTTGTTCCCCTCATGGTTCCTAACAAACAAAACCACTTCATTTAAAACTCAGTAGACAAGTTTTATTACAACCACTTTGTAGATAAAGGGTAATGTTGTACCACAATGTTCTGTTAAATACTGCAAATTCTCCTCTCTGCTGGTAGATGATTCTTATGGCACAGCCTGTAATACTCTGAAAACCTTTCTTAGCACACAGCTTTTTATAAAAAATAAAAACAGGTTTCATTCTGAAAATAGAAATTTGGTTCATGTTGGCAAGGATCCTATATATAGAAACCATGGTGTTTTATATTTGCATATGATTTTTATTAAAATATATTTATTTTAAATTCAATTTGATAAATTTACTCATTTAGATTAAGGCAAAATTTAGCAGAATTTTATTAATAACATTTATTTTGAAACTTTGGAAGATTTTATTAATCACATATCTTTGGGAAATACGGTAATAATAAATTAATGTTTATAATGTTAAATCTATATACTGTAAAATATGTAATTCTTTTACATTGAAAAAATTTACATGGAAATACACAGACTGAGGACTTACTGTTCTATAAAACTAGGTACCTGTTAATTATCAACTTAATCTGAAAGTCCAGAAGCATTCATGATGGATTTTGGCCCTTTTTAAGAAGAGGAAGAAATAGAACATCAAAGAACTAAACATGAAACTAAATTCTTGGGGAAGAATCATAAATACTAATATAAATTCTGTCTTCCTACTGGTGTCACCCTCATCTGTCATGGATTGAGTTAGCTCAGCACCAGTGAAATGCAGGAGAGCACTGTGTGCTCAACGTGGAGTGTTCATTTCACAATAAATATTGTCCATTAGTTTAACTGTAGACGGTGTTTCAAAACTGAATTCCCACTTCTTGCAGTGATTTTTCTGGCTGAAGTTTTACTCTCTAGCACTACGAAGTTTCCAGATCTCCTGAAATGTTTGGGTTTTCCTTCCTCAGGTCGCTTGTGGTCCACAAATCCATAACAACTGTGATTCAGAACAGCGTCCCTTAGCACAGAGTGTTGTTAACGACTCCCTGCTGGAAATGGTGGAAAGCCAGGGAGCAATGGGATGGAGGGAAGTGCAGGTACGAGTTGTTATCCAAAGGGTGTACTGTTTGCCTGCAAGAGAAGGTTACAGAAGCCACATTCAAGGAAACAAGGCTCTCGGTGCAACGCCCATCGTAAATTCAGATCCACCAAATGTTAGGTGAGTAATCAGATGCATGGGAATTTTCCTGTTGAAGCTGTCATGTATGAGAAACCAAAGAGAAGGGAATTTGGAAATGTCTGTCTTAGTCATCAGCTACCAGGGAATAAGCACACTCAGCAAGGTGCAGGGCTCTTGATGGAAATGGTGTAATGGTGTAGTTTTTTAATAGGTGTAGTGTACCACAGAATTAGTCCTGCCCAGAGGAGGCCAGGATTTGTTTCTGGTTCATGTCATCAACAGATGACAAGAAGATTGAAAATTAATTAATGGGAAGTTATTTTAAAATCAGTGATATCAACATCTTATACTGTTCTTTACATCTTATACTGTTCTTTACATCTTACACTTGAGTTTCACAGAGTAACTGTTACTTCCCCTTGGCCTATTTCTCCAGTATGCTCTGCTAGTAAGTTGTGCCCATAGAGTGGTCTTTTTAAACAAAAGAGAAATACATAGATGGAAAAATGAAAGACTTTTCTAAAAGGGAAATTTTGCACAGATGCCATCAGAGAAGCAGAGTTGTACATGTGGAGTTGCCCATTGTGAAGCCACTATTAAAAAACGCCTGTTGGTTTCTGGAAATCTGGAGGTCACAGCAGTTCAGCTCCTGTGCAGTAGAAAGTGATCTGGTGTCAAAAGATTAACACCAAAGCAGAAATCTTATACACATACCCATGGAGCATACAGCTTTAAACCAGTGGTTTTAGCCTCTGCTCTGTTAGTCTTTGCATCATGATACATCCTGGTCTGTTCACAGCATAGGCTCAAGAATGGGACCTTGTTTTCTTAATTACAAAAGATATGCCAGACAGTTTTCCCTCTGAGAAGCACTAACTGTTGAATCCTTTCCTTCTCCTTTTATGATCCTCAAGGTTTGAGACTCAAGACCTATTTCAAAGTCTTTCTCAGCAACTCTGGATCTGAGATCACTTTGTCTATTATTGGATTTCCTTCCTTTGGTTTTGCTCTAGCTTTTGGTTCATGCTGGCTTAAAATTTTGAAAAGTAAGATACATTCGATTTTTTTCTCAGTCAGGAAGCTTATTAAAGTGAGTTACAGTGGCAGAGCTTATATAAAGCTTCCAAATTCAGCCTTTCAAGACATTAGGAGATCTCTTCCTGCACAGTTGAGGACCTGAATGGAGATGTGCAATTAGTTTAAAAGGTCCCATTGAGAACTCTTCAGATGTAATTTGCAACAGGCTTTGAAGGGATTCTTCAAAGGTTCCTCTGAGCCACCCTGCTGGTGGGTAGTAGCATGCTCACAGGTCCTTCCTTAGCTTTTGAAATACTGGAATTCTCCCAATTCTTACTACCTTGTAAGCAGCTAGATAATGTAAAGCACTCCTTGATCAATAAATTTCCTCCAGGAGTCATTTAGGAAGATGGGTCTTTCCTAAAATGCAAGCTTCCTCATCACCCACAGGAAAGTAACAATCACCAGCCCCTGGGATTTTTTAAAAGCTCCTTTATACATAATAGTTGACACAATAGTTGACATACCTTAACTTAAATTATATTTTTAAAGTAATGAATATGTTGTGTGTGCTCATTGCTTTATATTTAATTCATTCGTGGTATAATACATATTTTTTCTCAAATTGAGAGTGCTTTACCAGCCCCACAGCAATATGTGATTTTGAGGACAGTTTTCCTCTGTGTAGATTTTCTTCCAGAGGGCTGCATTTGATCAAAAGTCAGCACAGCTGCCAAGTCTGTTGTTCAGGCTGATTATCAGCATCAATTCTAGCAGAGTTCAGATGATAAATACTGTTTCCATATTTCCTTTCCAAATTTTAACCGAAAGCGTCCTTAATTTGCCATCACACACTTCAAAGCAGTTAACCTGCCTGAGCCCACACCCTGCACTGGAATGGGGTGAAAGAAAACAGAAATCTCCCATTGCACTTCTTATGTCAAACTTGAAATAGAAATAAAATAAAAAATGACAGTCTGTTGCTTCTGAGTCGATGCTGTAGCAGAGTATTCTCATGTGCAGCTGGTAAACTCGCCTCTTGGAAGTTCCTCAAACATTACAGATGCCCAAGATCAGAAAGGAGTGTTGTCATTGTCATTCACAGCTCTCAGATTGGCTTTTGGATCCTGAAAGGAAAAATCAACCCACTTTCTATTTTGCAAAAAAGAGAACAGAACACTTCTTTTGAAGACTGAGGAATGGAAAACACCTCAGAGGGCTTTATCAGCTGCTATTTCTATGGCTGATAAGCATCCACATGAGACTTTTCTCTATCAAAAATGTCTGTGTCTGTCACCTGATAGTCAGCAAAAAGGTCCAACGCCCTCTGGCAGCCCTTTGAACCAACTGATGGCTCATTCTTTTGTAATTAAAAAAAAAGTCCCACACCTCCTTTTATTCTTTGTAAACTTCTTTTTCTAAAATAAAACTGCCATGAAAGCAACGTTTGTATTTTATGAAGCAAGATGAGTTAGATAATTCATTGTTTTAGAAACTAAAGTTTCTAATTAGATATCAAGGTAGACAAATAGTTAATTGATTTGTAATTTACAGGCTGTTTATTCTGTATCTTCTTTTGTAGAATTCCACAATACCTTAGATGTTGTTGCCGCAGGGAAGCATAAAAAAACACAGTAAACTGAAAAGAGCCATGAAATTAAATGTGGAGCAGGGGAAGTGATGCATTTTGTTGAAGGCATCCAGTTTCTAGAAAGAGACTGGCAAACTGTGGGAGAAACCTCTGTTTTCATTGTAAGGAAATGGATTAATTTAATTGGTTACTACCAGCACTGGTAAAGCATAGAAATTACAATAATGCATGTATGCATGTAGCTTTTATTGTTCATAAATATACATGTAGAGAATATGTCTTTTTACTGAGAGACAAATGGTTATATCTGATGGGTTTATGTCTGTTTAGCTGAAGTATCTAAAGCTTTTTAGGAGGATGCTGAGAAATCATTACAGGGACTGAGAAATTCCCTGGCTTCTGTTGTACAGAAATTGGTCCCAAGTTCCCTGTGTATTGTCAAATCATTTGCTTCCCCTCCCAGTAATTAACTCCTCTCAAAAAATGGACTTCTTGTGCTGAAGGAGTTTCATGGAAGGGAAAAAAAGAAGCAAATATGACTTGCTGTGACTGTCTGCCCATTTCCAGCATTCCTAGCATACTTTTTGCTGCCTTTTCCCCTCTGCTGAGATACTTTTGCTAATGACACAACACATGTTTGCCTAAACCCGATGATTTTGACTCTTTTTGCAAAAAGCCTGGCTTACACAGAATTAGGATCCCAAAGAGACTCCTGTCAACCTGAGGGGCTCCCTGGCGCTGAGGTGTCTGACTCACTGTCGGCCTTGTACTCTGTGTTCTGGGATAAAGCAGTGTATAATTTGGATTTTGCTCTTGCCAATATCTGTTTGTTTTGAGCGGGCCACGTGAGTTCAGTAAAAAATAGAGCTGGTCAGTTTATGCTTTAAACGACGTGGCTGGTTGTGTGGTAGTTGGTGAAAATAAAATAGTTGCATTTTTAGGACTTAGGCAGTTAAACTGGTTGGAGTGCTCAAAAGATTTGGGTGAGGAGGCTGGATAGAAAAGGGTGTTGTCTCTGAAGGAGGAAAAGCTAACCACTGCTGCCATAAAACAATGCTAGCTAGAGCTGTGAATCCACAGTTGAAAATCTTTGTGGGTGACTAGAGAAATTTTCCATTCGCCTCTCTTGGCATATGCTTTGACCTACTTCCCACCTGAGCATTAGCACTCTAGCCTGCTATAGCTTTCTGTTCCAAGAACAAAGGAAAGATGGAACATTTGCTTTAAAAAATAATGTGATCTGCCTCTATGCACCTCTGTGCACCAATAGTTCTTTCAGTTTTGCTCTTTATTTTGTTTTCCATTTGCCAGATCTTGGAGCAGTGGAAAGCCCTGCTACCATGCAAGCAGGACCCTTGGGGAGCAAAATATTTAGAAAAGCCAGGGATTTGTTTGAGTGGCTGGAAAAAAATAGAAGTGTGGGGAAAGTCACATTTCTCTTTCTGAGTTGGCCCCCAGAAACATGATAGTCAGTTGCTGGGATTCATTATGCTCTAGCAAGTTCTGTCAAGTTTTTGAGTAGTCTGTTCCTACGTCATTCTCTGTAAAACAGTTTTATTGGCAAGTGGTAATCCCGTAAAACTAATGCATTTCATAGTTGGATTTCCTTTTTGCCCTCTTTTTCTTCATCTACTGATCTTTGCTGTTTATCTGAATACAAATCTAGTCGATGGGTTAACCTGTCTGTCAGCATGCACAGCTAAAAGTTGAGTGTCAGGTGCTGCAACTAGCATTCCAAGTAGGTGGACTAATATATTGAGAAGTCACCCTTCTATAGTACAGAAAACCTAGCTTAAATTTTATAAAGCACATTGAAATAAACAACAACAACAACAAAAAAGATCCCAAACCCTGGAAGTCATCTTATTTGAAAGGAACCCAGATTGGAAAGGACTGTCATGAAAGATCCACGTTCACAGATGCTAACATCTGTCAGAATGTTTTTTGTGGCTGCCTTAAATCTGTTTACAGCATTCCTTTTGGCTTTTTTTGTGTTGGTTTAGGGTTTTTTTTTCAACAAAACATTTTAAATGGAATGGTCATAAATGCAAGTTTTTAAAAATTACATTATGTTTCTGGGATTTGATTTTTCAAGTGGGAAATAAACAGGAAATAGGTAACTGAAGTGCAGTAGAGAGTACTCCATAAGCTATGTTTTCTGTGATTTTTCCCTTTTCAGATCCTTCTGAAAAGAAGTGAAGATTTTAATATTCTTGCAAAGTAGTCTAATTGCTACTTGACAGATTTGTAATAGTTCTAACAGCTGTGGTTCAAGATCTAGTAACCTGTTTCTGCTTTGGGTTCTGTTTGTTTCTTTTTTTCCTTCTTCACAGCTAAGACATTTAAGCTCATGGCTTATTCCCTTTTGCCTCCCCTCTGCTCTATCTGTAATTCTTTAACTGGAGCCACCAAAACAGAGAGTAAGGACCAAAGGCTGTTGGAAAAACAGCTTGGGTATCACATAATCCAGCTAAGACACTAATTGGTGTTATATATTTAACACTGTAGCTTCTATGTGCTGTTGAAGCCCAGATAGCCCTGAAAGTTTTCCCTGCTGCTGATGCCACAGATGGATGGATGGAACTTGGGCTTCTTCCAGTGCCACTGTAGTACAACAATTTGTTAATTTGACATTACCGTTTATTTTTCAGTGCTAAATATTTACATAATCTTATTCTGTCCAAGGGCAAGGTGAAAGCTCTGTTATCTGATATACTCTGTACCAAGAAAAAAATGGACCCCTCGGCACACACCACCCTTTTTCAGCCCTGCACCAGGAATGAGCAATTAAACAATTTGCCATTGTTCTAAAATATGTCAGGGCAGTGGTAAAAGCTGCTGATATAGGAAAGACTCTGGAGGAGACAGCAGCCAGCACAGACCACAAGTGTGACAGGGATTCGGTCTCTTTGGAAAGGGAACGGGCAGGAACAGAAAGCAGCTGCTGGGTGGCCAGCACTGTGTGTCTGCAGGCTCCCGTACACGCCTGGCACAAAGGAGGTACTGGTCTCTGGTTTCTGTTTCCTCCATACTCAAGTGCTTAGACTGATCAGTAAAGTACCCACATGTTCTCAGAAGATAGTCACTCCCACACCCCCCAAGCCTTTTGTGGGTCAAGAAGGAGGATGAGCTCTACCTACTGATGTACTGCCCACCACAGAGAAATCGTAGAGATCTGTAAACAACAGAGTCAGATAAAATGGTATGGAAGCATCATTATGTAGAGCTGTGTAGTCACCACCACTGACCTTCTGGCCATGCCTTTTCACACCTCCCACATCTGATGGTTGCATACAAGGCTTGAGAAAGCTGGGGAAGCTGTATTGCAGCTGAACACTTATTTCCCACTGCTGTTTTATAGCTGTATCCACCCAACTGATTGTTTTCAAGGGAATATATATAAATGGGGGGAATGAGAAGAGTGATGTGGTCCCTCCATATGTTACCCTATAGCGGAGACCAGTCTAGGGAGTAGAAAATGAACAATTTGAAGGGCTCCAGCCCTAGAGCCACAATCAAGGTATGTGCTGTTGTACGTTGTCTGGTTTAAACCAGGAAGAGTAACTTTCCAGCACCTGTTATTTGTCAAGAATTATTTTAAGTTGGCCTATGTAAAATGTATGGAATCTTTTCCTCGATTCTGACCTTTCTTCCCTTGAATATTTGTATTTCTGAAAGATATGTGGTTGTCAGAACTAAGAGCAGAATTCCCGCCTATGTATTTTACACTTGTACCTTTCACTGATGACATGACTTTAGTCCTGACCTGGAGGAAGTGTTAAAGTCATACTGGAGCCCTCCAAAACTTTTGTGAAAGCCAGATTTTGTCTCTGAGATTTGTTTTTCTGCTACCATGATGCAGAAAACAAGAATCATGAGCAGTGATAAATATTATAAATTCTCAGATGGACACACACTGAGCTAATAGTTGGGGGAGAAATTTAACCACCCAAATATTGTGTGTAATTTCTGTGCATCTTAGGCAGGTAAACTCTCTTTGCGTGCATAACATTAAGTAACTGCATAGATCAGTAATGTGCAAAGAAACATCAGGATAGATTTAATATAGGAGCACATTTCCATTCTTAGAAATAACTTCATCCATTTTGTAAAAGCTTCTGTTTGAATATAACAAATCAATACTCCTCAGAAAGCTGTTGTGAGCATACTCAGTGGAAGAAGTCCCTTTGTTCCCAGGAATTATTCAGTGATGATTCAGTCAAGAAATTATTCATGTTCAAAACAGTTTTGTAACTCAATTAAGATACTTTGAGGCCTGTGTTTGGCTGCAATGTGAGGTCTTCTGGACAACCTGCTTTACAAGTGCTTAAGCCTAGGACTGAATAGGACTGTCAGAGAGGGTGTCACATTTAAATGGACCAAAAATTATGTCATGAAGTTGCAGAGCGTAATTTTTGGTGGGTTGTGTCGTGGGCTGTGTTTTCATTCCATATTACATGATAACAGGATAGTATATACATCTTTAAGAATTATTTCTCTCCATCAGTCTTGGTGACATGCCAGTCACTGAGATGGATCTCACAGAAGCAGCTCCAGATCCTGCCCTTCTGGAGGTGCTAATCTGAGCTCCCACCAGCCAACTGTAAATATCTTTGTGCAGCTGCTTTCTCCAACTCAGGGACACTCACTGATCTGTGCAACTGGAGGTGCAAGAGCTGCATCTGAGAGGTGACTGCATCTGACATACAGCCACCTGAGAGTGGAGTGAGGGTGCTGATTGCTCCTCATGGCTGTGTCTGCAGCAGTGGGAGGAAGGTGTCCAAAATGGATGTGACAGCAGCAGGCAGGCTCTCCCTGGATTTTGCTGGATCCTCTCCCTAGGGCGTGGCTGTCCTCTGTCCTTCATGTACATACAAATGAAGGCAGCAGGTGGGAGAGAAGTTCCAGTGCAAGACTCCATGAAGTGTCTACAGTATTTCCACTTTCCATGCATTTGTGCTGCAGTTTGACACTTGGAATTTGTGCTTTCTCTGCATGATCACCTATTGTCTTCTCCTGTACAGCATCATCATCTTTACCTAGAAAGATGGCTTTAAGGAAATTACAACAAAAGTATACAATTGTTCTGTATTTCTCAGTAGTTTCCTGACTAATCTAATCCAAGGGCAGCCATATACTTAGGAGTGTCTGCCTGGCAGGTGGATATGGTCCCTTCAACACTTGTGCATGTGGTCCTGATTCAGCACTCTCTTTATATATACTCATATATATATATCACTCTATATATTTTATTTTTAAAAACTTCTGTTTCCAAGTGAATGAACAGGGGAACTGAAAGGAACACACCATCAGTGAGGTGGGATAAGAGATTGCGCTGCAGTCCCAGCTTCAGAGAGGTGGGACCTTGGAATTAGAATCCCAGGTGTGGGAGTGCATGGTAGGTCACGGGAGAAGGAGGTAGTACATGGAGCTGAGGGCCTCATGAGGAATATAAGATTGGTCATAGGGTGTTAAAATACCATTTTGTGCAAGTCACCTTTCTGTCCATTGACTTCTCTTGAGCCTGTATAGTGCCTGCTATGGATTTCCTCTCAGAGGCAGCAACTTTCCCCACAACTGAACTCAAATATGATCCAGTCATGACAGCTACAGATGTTCATGTCTTTGTCCTCTAACAATGGGATTATGCATTTCCCCTGCCTCTGAACAAACGCCAAAATTTGTAAATTCTGTTTGACATGAGGAAAAATGTACAAGGAAATTAATTTGATTGGAACAAGTTGTGTCACATCTTCAATATAGAGCTATAAATTAGCTGACCACAAGACGTAATGTAAATGGGAAGTGGAAGAGCTTGTTAGAAAAAATATTCAGTGCTTAGTCTTTGCAAAAGTGGTTTTGATTTCTTTCTTTCTTTCTAATTGTAAGTGCATATTTCCTTTGCAAGAGAGCTGAAAACTGCCATAACTTTCTTACTGCAGTCTGGGATGCTTAGTTGTGATAAAAATTATCTGTGATAGGAGCTCATCTATACCTTGGTGCTTCTGTGTTATCTGAGTCATCATCCTTATTTGGACTGCCAGGGTTTGGGGGAGAACTGTAGTAATAACATCCTGAGAAAGCAGACATTTGAAGTGGATGCCTCACCAGTCAGGGAATTTTGGTGTCTCTCAGTGCACTTCAACAGTCTAAGTGGGGAGGGGATGCTGCCAACGTCATGGAATTGTTGAAGTTGGAAATCAGGTTATACATGCTAAGGAGGAGGGGAAGAACTCAAGAAGGTGTAACATATCTGATTTAGAAGTTGTAACTTCCCCAAGTCAACAAACTGCAATAGGATAATTTATTATTTAATGCTTGCAGAGGGATGCACCATGTTGGATAACAGCTGTATGTGAGACAGCAAACTCCTGCATAGACAAGTCGATTCGATTCTAATTTTCATTTGATCCCTGTTCAGTGGGAATTTGAGGGTGACCCACCTGGTTGAAGTTGGGGCAGCACAAATCAAGGTAAAAATAATGAGAATGAAGAATTGTGATCTTTGGAAATAGGATATGTTTTTTATAAATGTACTTTTGAGTGTTTTGAAGCTTTTTTGGGTGAAGAATCCAGAACTTCCCGTTCAGCCTCATGTGTAATTGAATTTCCTTTATAAAAAATGAAAACTAAATAAAGTTAGGTATGATTCTAAATCATTTGCTGGACGTAGAAGCTGAGGTTTTAATGTACACATGCAGTATTTTGAAAGGGAAAATAAATCTGTAAACAGGCAGTACCTGTTACATACTTCATGTACTTTTAAAGGAACCTCCCTTTTTTCCCTTAAGGTGGGCTAATGTTCATAAAATGCTGGCTTGTGACAGCTCTTAGGAACCAGCAAACACAGCACTAGGAGGAATTGTGATGAGCCCAGCAGAATGGAGGTCAAGGCAACGTGCCTGGCCCGACGGTGACCTGAAGGGTTTGTCTCTGAGGTCACCTGCTGAAATACATAGAAGGCAGATGGTGACAAAGTAGCTGCCTTCAGGATGAAACCAACTGTTTTAAAATAGCAGGTAAACAGTCCAGTAGTCAAAGAATACTGAAGAGTGTGTGTGTGTGTGTGTGTGTGTGTGTGTGCGCGCGCGCGCATGGTTGAACAAAAATTGCTGAGTGTTGCAGCACTTCAGCATCCTGATGTTTTGGTCTGAATTTCCAGCCCTGGAGTCACATGTGTCTTTTTTTTTTCCATAGAGTAGAAATAGATGGGTTTTTTTTCCTTTTCTGTATATGGACTGGATAAATCTGAGTCTATTTTCTTTTATTTCTGCAATTTTGTTTTAAATTTGGCAGGTTGCAAATATAAATCCCCTAGGACGTTCTGAGAGCATGCAGCACTCTGAAGTGTGAGGTGCCGTTTCTGTGCTCCGTGCCTGTCAGTGCGCACGTTATTTATTACAACTGAATTCAGCACAGCAGCACAGCAAAGCAAAGTCATATTCCGGCAAAGCCAAGTCGTATTCCAGCAAAGCCAAGCAGCACTACAACAAAACACAGCAACGTGTTGCAGGACTCGGGCTGCCTTCAGCTTCGGCACGGACTGACATTTTTATCCCCAGAGGTCAACCCCTCGGTTAATAGAGATTTCCTTCCTCTCCCCCGGCCGTCAGGAAAAGCGGAGGGTTGCGGGAGGATTCGGCGGGCGAGGCGGGAGGCCACGTGTTGGTGGTGTGGCTGTGTCCCCCCCCCGTGTCCCCCACGCTCAGTGTGTCCCTGCACACGCTGTTCGGTAAACAAACCCGGCAGAACCAGAGCGAGCTGGTTCAGAGCAGCCCGTTCATTCACACAGACCGCTTGGAAAGTGCTGCCTTTGCGCAGCCTTGACGTCCGGGCTGGGGGAAGTGGAGAAGTTCGTATTTATGTTTTCATTAATGCTTTTTATAGCTGCCAGCCAGCTGTAGCTGGTTAGCATTAGCCTGGGACATCTATTAGCGTGCAGACCTCTTACGCAGGATAAAGGGCTTCTGATGGCAACAGAGTTGTTACTCATGGTCCTCATGCCTGGGTGTTTACATGGAGGTTGTTTGTGCTGACAAGGATATATATAAGGACAGCGTGCACCTTTTTCATCAACACATTTTCAAGCGTTCAAGAGGATTTTGAGTAAAAATTGTTAGCGTAGCAAATCGTTTGCGTCTTTAAAAGGCTTATTGCTTGTTTAAAAGCTTTTAAAATCATTCTCTGCTACAGATAGAGAAAATATTTCTCTGTCTGTTTAGCTCTTAGGATGAGTGTGGAATAAGCAGTATTCCTGCGAGTTTTGAACACAACCAGTTTGGACTGCTAATTTTTTTTGCTATGAATGATGTAAGTGGCTGGCAGTAGTGCAGGAGGAATTGGACCTAAGGGTTTGACCCAAAGGAATTGATGGCTCAGCTATCCTTCTCTGGTTTCTCCCAGTTTTTGCTCTTCTCCCCTCCCCCCTCCCCCCCCTCCCGGGGAGAATAGTTAGTCAGAAGGGTATTTAAAAATAAATAACAAAGCAACTGCAGAACAGAGAATAAGGAAGGCACAAGAAGTGCTGTTTTTAGAGCTCCAGTGTGACAAGCATCATGGTCTCTGGTATTTGCATTAATACAACACTTTCTTTTCCTGGTCACTTGGTGTTCCCCACACAGTTCTGACAGCTCCACTTGTCCAGGCAATGGCAGAGGCACCTAAAGAAGCTGGAAATGTTGGCTCTCCCCTGCTTTGCATTTCTGTAGAAGGTGTGGAATGACCTTATTGCTTTCTCACAGCTAATCTAGTCATTTTAATAGTTAAAGCTTTGGAATGGAAAGTTTCAGGACTGGATTCCCTCTGAAGTAGTATTCTTCAGAGGAAGGTAGGTTGTGCTCAAAACTGTCATTGGTATTTATTTTCTTCCCGGGTCTTTTGCCTCTACTTGCAGTGTGTTTTACAGAGCCTAGAAAAGATTCCTGAGCCATTGTAAAACAGTCTCAACATGAATTTCCATTCCTCTTATCTTTGTCACAGTCCCGTGGAGTGTCAGTGATGAACTCTTCAAGTCGAGGGGAATTTAAAAAGTTCATTGTAAAAATCTTTAGTTTGCCTTGTTAAGCCTACCCTCCTCAAGAAAACGTTGATTACATCAGCCATCATCATGTCAGAATTATACCTTTATGGTTCACAAAGAGAAGCTTTATCATGCTATTCTTTTTCATCTGCACAACAGTATCTGTATGTGAAACTGCTGAGTAGCCCCAGATGCCAATGTCAACTCACATGGTTGAGCTGTAGTTTTACCAAGACAAAAAGTCAGGTTATCTCCCAAAATTGAATCACTTCTAATCTGCTGTTCAGATAATTTCCTCCACCCACCCATTGAGGCACACCACCCTTAATGATCCACTTGAAAAGAATTTGACAAGCTCTTGGAAGTCCCATGAGACTGGGAGCACAGCTCATGAATTATGCTTGTTCAGTGCCTACAGCTGTACCCTTGAATTACAGGTGAGAAAACTTAGATCAGCAGGGTCTAGAATTCCCTACATCACGTGTTCTGTGACTTGGCTCCATATTGTCTTTCCGAATGTGGGTCGAGGCTCAGTTCATTCCTATTTCAAAGTCAGCTGGTCTTTTGAGGGCTAGAACAGTAATTTCTTACTCAGGCAAAGTCAAGCTTTGATGTGCGCACATTATTCCTTTTAATGCAAACCAGCAAAATTGTGCTGGAATGTTTTCCACCATTTGGTAAATCTACTGGACACTTTTATTCATTGTGATCTCATAGAAGAGTTTTTTGTTCATATTTACTATTCTCCTAAATGCTTCATAAGCTGTTTTTATTATGTATGTGGACATGACCTGCGTGCTGTCATCACCTGCTGGCCCTTGGGCTTGTTTTGAATTGACTGTTCTGCCACTCAGGGCCCTTGCTCATTTGTTGCTCATGCTCTTATGACATACTAAAACCTCTTTGCAAGAATTTAGCTGGAGGAATGTGGAGAATTGGGAAAAGCAGTTTTATCCAACAGAATTTTTCCCAGAAAGATGGCTGGGAGAATCATCGTTGTGCTGCTGGCTTTGGATATTGTGAATGTGTATCAGTGTATCAAGTGCTGTGTTACAGGACTATGTGGCCTAAAAAGCAATGTCTTTCTCTTCAAAGATTTGGCAAAGGTGTTTTTAGTGCTTTCTCAAAGTCCATGCTTCTTTGACATCTAATTTAATACAGCAAATTTAACACAGACAGATTTTGACTGACCAGATTTGAGCCTTCCTTTAGTCAGGGAATGGCTCTTGCTGGATTTTTTCCAACACTCAAAGAACATGTGTTTGGAGGTAAGGAGGCATTTTTGACTCTGGCGGAGCATCTGGTTACAGCATGGATTTGCTTATTCCTCAAATGCTGTAATAAGTACATAATTACAGCCTGAAATCAAACTTTTTTTTTTTACCAACTCTGGCAGGAGTTTTTCTCTGATTTTTTTTGTTTTTAATGGATTTTTCTGAGGGCTTTAGGTGGGTTTTTCTCTTGTGTGTTCTGTCCACAGCATCCTAATGAGGCACATGATATGTGGGAGGCATGGATAGGAGAGAGATAAAGCTGCAATTTCTGTCATCAGGCAGTACTGAGTTGATAACTACTAATTTTATCTAATCTGTTCACCATATACCTTATTCCTTATGCTGAGTAATTGCCAGAAAAGTCCCTTGGCCCCTTTGCAAAATAGCTTCATGCGTCATTTCTCTCTCTGTGTATATATATATGTATCATGTTAATATATTTCAGATCTCAGAAATAATTGTATTGCCTGCTTAAAATTTAAGTTACAGTGTCTATAAACCAATGTTTATCACTGTAAACTATCAGATGGAAACAGTATTTATATACCAGTGACTTTTAAAATGTATTAATTGCTCTTTTTTTCCCAATTATTGATGACCTACCAGTTTTCTCCAGCAGTCTTAAATTTAAATTCTGGAGTCCCATATTTAAAACCTAAAACTTCAAATGTTTTATTCTTAGCAATACTCCTTATGTATTTGAGTATGTTCTTGCACACAGGTTTTCTTCATCCTGTTTTGAAGGAAGTGATGGCTGACCAGGCTTTATTAAGTGGGGAAAGAGAAAGGAAGGGAAGATTGGAGGAGTGTTTCCATACTGGGCATTTTAGGTCAAGGATGAATGTACAGAAAGATGTTGAAATCTTGGGAGAAGCTGCAAGCAGTGAGAGTGATGGTGGTGTTGGGCAGCTCACCGTGGGAGTTGGCAGGGTGGTGATATGTGAGAGATGTGGTAGGGTTAATGCTTTTAATGAGCAACTGCTTAGCTACACTTCCAGCTCCTCTGGCTCGTGTCTGCTAAACTATCCAGTAATGCAATGGGAAAATAAAGAAGAAATCCAAGGAAAGGTCTTTTTATCATTAAATTATGACAATTTTGGTTTTCAACATAATGAGTTGCCCTGAAAATTCAGAGCTATGAACCCATGCCCTCCACTCCCTTCCTCTGCTGGCCCAGCAATATGGAAAAAAGCAGATAATCAGATAAACGCAGATAATGCAACTAAATCCCTCTTTGCTGAGGGCTTACATATATGTAGGATTCACAGGGAGATGACAGCCAAGTAACTGGGTTGCATATTTAATCTCTGTTAATTTCCCACAATAAAATAATTTTTTAAATACATATCTGAAGGGATTTTATTTTATCTAAAGGTTAGTGCCAGAAAGTTGTTCAGTGACAGCTTGTCTGGTATTTTTCCAGTAAATGCTTCTTGAGATACTTTCCATCTCTGTCTGTGGTCTAGGGACTAAGTTCACTGTTCATACCAGCAGCACTCAAACTGGGTATCACAGACTTCCTTCCAGCCCCTCTGCTTCTGAGAGGCAGGAGTGAGAGAAGACCACCAGGCTGTGCTTGTGGAGGAGGCAGGGATGCCATTGCCATAGGGAGCAGGATGGAGAGGACACACGGGCAGCAGAGGCCAGGGCAGCTGTGGGGGGATGTGACCCCACAGAAGACTTCAGTGCTCGCAGGGCTGGGTGTGTGCACAGGCAGAGAGCAGGAGCCCAGAAAACATGTGGCTCCTGCTGTTGCTGAATCCCATCCCGCCAAGTCTCCATGGAGGCCTCTAGGATGGGTTCAGTAGCTCCTGGCAGCCAAGGGCTCTCTGCATTGCTCATTTGTCCTTTGGCTGGAGCTAGTGAAGCACAGCTCCCTCAATAGCTTATCACATGCTCTGCTCTTCTCCCTGAAGCTCTCCAGTACCACATGCCCTTTCTCCTTTCCCCTACTTTGTGTGCTGCTTAATTTGTGCACTGCTTTTTCAGAACACCCTACAGTTTTCTTGGCTTCTTACTGTAAGTGCATTCCCTTCCCACAAAAATGAAAATATATTATTTGTAAGACCTGACAATTAAGGTGATTACAAAATGGCTAGAGGGAGGATGAGTTTGAGTTACGTCACTGGGACCATGCAATATCTCAGCACAGACTAGTTCAGCTCAAGATGAAGTGTCTTTGCAGGCATGTGTGGTGTTGGTCGTGGGCTGGAAGCCACCCCTGCCTGTAGGTAGTCTGATATTTTCCATTATGAAAAATTCTTGTGACCTTTTATTTGCAAAGCTGTTTCAACTCCATTGTTTGCTATAGACTTTTGATGTTCAAAGGGGAATGCCCTCAAGGTAGGAAAAGGCCTTGTTTTCTTTGGCAGCAGCTACAGCTGGCTTTCCCATGGCAGCAGCTGGGGTTGGAAAGGGAGAAGGGAGGGAGAGATAAGAGGTAGACTTTCCTCCTCCAACCCAAGAGGTTCATGCCACCTGAGGTAGGAAATATTTCAAGATGAGAGACAGAGACCTGAAGTAAAGCTGTTCCCAAACCGTCCTCCCAGTCAGACCGCACTGGTCCAGTTACCTCTGTAGGAGCATCACATGATACTTTCTATATATGTGAAGCATCAGCTCTAGGTGTCACTTACAGTCAGACCCAAGGCTGACAGCTTTCCACTCTTACCCAGCAGTGGCACTTAAATGGCCCCAATTCAAAAGGTAACAGACTGGTCAGGCTACAGACCCTGCCAGTACAAATGGATATTCTTTAACCGTATCTTGAGAAGCACAGGTGCAGAATCCTAAAAGGGATGTAATACCAGATTTCCTGCAGTGCAGAATGTATATACTAAAAACTGAATGTGTCATCTGTTGATTTCAAAGTACTTAACCTTGCCACCTTCAGATTCCCAATGCAGGAAGGTTGAGTAAGTTTTATTTATATTTGCCTCATGGGAAAAAAAAATCACAACACCCAAACTCCAGGAATTTATAATGTGTGGGGTTTTAGGTATATTTGTATGCATGAATGATACATATAAGCTGTGTGTTTATTCTTTCTAGACCCATGTTCTTTCCCAGAGCAGCTCTTGCAGTTCTGATTTTTGGATCAGGCTGCTCTTCCCATTTTCTGCTGTGTTGTCAGCTGTGGATTTCTGTTCTCACAGCACAAACTTGGGATTTCTATACTAGTTACCTTGCAGTCAGTATACTACTTACCCATGGGCTTTAAAGTCTTACCTTTCTCCTCAGTTCAGTATTATACAATAGAAAGAGATGAATATTGCTAAATAGTCACTATTTGTTTGCAGAATTGATGTTCCATGTAAAGTAAATAATTACACATCCAAATAGTACTGGTGCTCACAGCTATTTCTCTTGCGTGCACAAATAAAGGATTTGCACACTTGTAAGGTCATATTTTGTTTATATAAATGATCTTCTGGCACCCTGTGTAGTATTGTATTCCAAACATTGTGGGGAACATAAAAAGTATGAATGCTATATACAAATAATTTTATCATACAGCATGCAGTATATACCATTGGAATATATGGAGTGTGTGGAATAGGGCAGTGCAGTGACTAGAATTTTACTCAGGGGTTTGCATCTCTTTTGACTGTTTTCTGTTTAAAGCTGTTTGTTCATTCAGGGAGAATAAAAGTTTTCTCTGATCAAATGAATGGTGCTGGGCTGAGGAGCCTCTTGAGAGGTGAGGAGCATTGTCGAGGGATGGTGGTCAGTGGGGAACAGCTTTTGTGAGTCCTTCTAGGACTGAAACACTGCAGCAGTGACTGGCATGCTTCAAAAACTGAGAGCAGAATACTCTGTGCAGAGGGTAGTCTTGGGACAAGCATCTCCAACCTGCCCTGCATTGAAAGGGTACTGAGGACTCTCTAGTTCTTGGATCCAAGGCAAGAAAATAAATCCCAGAAAATCTCGGGGGGGGGGGGGGGGGGGGGGGAAGGGGGGGGGGGGGGGGGGAAGGGGGGTGTT
>VYZU01083045.1:6615-22307 GCA_013401355.1 Ceyx cyanopectus | reverse complement strand
AAAAAAATAGAAGTCATACCTCACTTAAATCAAGGTGAAATTGGGAAGAGAATTATCTCTTCTCTTGTGGGTAAGGAGATTTCCCCCAAACAATTATTCTTTGTTTCAAATTCTTTCATGTGAGTTCAGGTTAGTAATGAGCAAAAACATCACTGTCTGTGTTCAAACAATGCATGTGGTTAGCAATCTGATATTGATTCTGCTGTGCATTCCTGAAATGCATGGTAACTTTGAGTTCCTCATTATCAGCTGTATAAAGTCTAAGAAATTACTTTTCTGTCCCAAAGCAAAATACAAAATCAATGAAACCTGTCTTAATGACTACTGAAGAGACTGTAAAAATTACATGCTTTATAAAGTTGACCCACTAATAATTTAGTTTGGAATTATTCTAAGCATAGACTGAAAAGTGATTTGGAATAATTTTTTCAAAATTAAGATTAACTACTAAACAAGTGTCTCACAAATTAATGGGATTTTTTAATCCTCCTCTGTTTACAAACATGCCTGGAGAAGAGAAGGCTCTGGGGAGACCTTAGAGCACCTGCCAGTGCCTGCAGTGGCTCCAGGAAGGCTGCAGAGGGGCTGTGTCCAAGGGCCTGCAGTGAAAGGCCGAGGGGGAATGGGTTGAAATGAGAGCAGAGGATATTTAGACTGGATCTCAGGAAGAAGCTGTTCCCCTTGAGGGTGGTGGCTCAGTGGCACAGGCTCCCCAGGGAGGTGGTTGAGGCCCCATCCCTGGAGCTATTGCAGGGGAGGTTGGCCAAGGCTCTGAGCAGCCTGGGCTAGTTGAGGGTGTCCCTGCTCCCTGCAGGGGGCTGCACTAGATGCCCTTTGGAGCTCCCTTCCAGCCCTAAACATTCTATGTTTTGTTCAAGTCCTGCTTCCCCACTTGCAAGAATGAATATGTCTGTCCTTTCCTTGTGCCTCATCCAGGTCAAAGAACAGAGCCTTCATATTGACGTGTTGTCTTTGTATCACCAAAAAAAAATAAATGTATATGCTTAAGGATGTGAGATTTTGCTCATCCCAAGGAATGTGGGCTACTCTTGAAATGTGTTCAACAGCCAAACCTGAAGCCTGTCTGTTTCCGATTTTTGCATACCTATTATCAATAAGGCTCAATGGGTCTCTGTGTTCTTTGTCCATGCCCTGTGAAAGGAAGTGTATGGAGCGTGATCCCATCCAAGGCGGAATATTGATTTTCTGAGCCTGGGCACATGTGCTGGTTACCAGGAAGAAGCAGCTCGCTAGGGCCTGTGTCTGGAAGGAAATGTTTTCCTGCAATATTTTAGATCATTTCTGATCTTGGATCCTCTCTGAAATGTGCATAAACCTACAACATTTTTCTACAGCAGAGTGCCTGTGAACTGACTAGATCACAGCCAAAGCTCCATCCAAACCCTCTGTAAAACGGAAATAAATTAGTTTTGGAGCAGAAGAAGCAGGAGTGAGGAAGGTGATAGTTGAGGGAGTAGGGGAGGTGGAATTCTTGGGGTTTTAACACTGCATTTTGAGGTTTTTTTCATCCTCAGAGGGTGAAGAGCACGTCCTTCATAAACAGCAATTCTGGAAAGGCTTTCTTTTTTTTTCTCCTTTTCCACCCACAGAATTCCTGGCATCTAATGAGCATGTTTTAATATGAATCAGTAGTTTCTTTAAGCAGTAGCTTAAACAGAAACTTTTGAATCTCCAGAAAAATATGTTGACCATGGACACCATGTAAACTGTTTTGAACCATGTATTTCTATATCTTAGCATGTTGTAAGGTCAATTCATGTGCTTTTTTTGCACACCACAGTTGTGCTGTACCACCTGCAAGAAAAGAGTGGTTGGTACCATAATCGGATACCTCCCCATCCAATGTCATTGAATTAACATTTTAATGAGAGATTTACCTGCAGTAGTTGGAAATTAGAACTGCTTCCTAATCCCCATGACAATGGAGTAACTTTTCTCTGACTGTTCATATTATTATTATTTTAAGTTTGGAGTCTCCTTATCTCCAGAGAGCCATGAGCATGCATATCCAAAGCATAGCCTGCTCTGTCTGGGGATACATAGGCTGTAACACTGCTTCATGAAGGCCAACAACTGTTAACCAACTAGTCTCAAAAAAAACCAACCCAAACTATATACATGTGGCCCATAGAATTAATGCTTCGTCATCCAAATTTAATGAGGTTATATAAATAAAAGCAGCCAGTAAAAAACGTGTCACAGACAAATAACAGGTCAGAATTTGCTCTCTTTACTCCCACACAATGTAAAGTTGAAATCACTATTCTTAAAACATGTCAGTGCTGTTAAATTCCTGTGGATTAAATTGCTTTTAATTTGGCTTTAGATATTTATGTACTGTTTTCTGAGTAGTGCCATGCTGATTCACTATGTAGTTAGAGCAGAGACGATCATGGAACTGATATTTCTGCTACAAATTCTGGAAAATTATGTATTGATTTTGCAGACATTAATCTGTTAGGATTTGTATGTATGTACATATGTGGGTTGTTGAAATTTTATTCTACTAAATTACAGTATTTCTCAAAGAATAAGAAAATTGCTGGCATGAACTAAAGATGGATAAATTAAGTTCCATGGCTATTGTAAACTTTCAGCATCTTAAATACAGCAGCTGGTTTATTTCAGTCAGTTTATTCTGAATTACTTTTAAAAATGCTCTAGCCATGAACTATTCCCTACAGCCTTATTACAAATCCTATAATATTGCTTCAAAGAGGGAGAAATGTTTCGCCTCCTCAGATCCTCTCCCTTTGCCTTCTTTGGCAGGACCCTTTTATTTTTTTTGCTACCTTTAGGGCAATTCATGCTGTTAAAATGAAAATGTAAATTATTATGTTTGCTAGAATGAGCTGTAAAGTAGTACAGCTTAACACATGTGCATGTGTTTATTATCTGTTTTTCATGACAGAGCCCAGTTACTATACAGGCTGCCCTTAATTATTGGTGTGAGGGATTATTCTCCTTGCAGTCAGGCTCATCTGAACTTGGGAACCTCTGGGATCAGCATTAAAAATCTGCAGCCCAAGACCCCACAGCGCAGAAGATTTTAATTGTTATTTCACTGGGGGTATGAAGGAGCCTATAATGTACATTCAGAATGGAAGGAAAGGAGCATTTACAGGATTTTTAACCAACAGCAATATATAGCCAATTATTTTTTGCTTTACTTGCAATTGTAGCAAACAGTTGGCATTTAATGCCACACACACGTAGCCTTTGTGTTAAGAGTGTGGCTCTTACGTTGCATTGTTTTTGAGGCAATTAGCTTGGCAACTCGGTTTTATCATTTCTTTGTCAATTCTGAGTCCAGTAATTCTCCACAAAATTGATTATTCATTTCTTTTACATACACTTGGGAATGTTTGACATAAAAATGGTGTGCTCTAACTAATGGTCCACACAGATTATTTATTTTTTTTTTCCCATCTATGTAACCCCAGTGAAGAAGGTTTAACTAATTAATGCAGGATGATAGTGCCAAGCTGGAAAGGATATTTATGAGTAGGTTAAGGCAATGTTTGTAGGAGAAGTTGATATATTTTGTGAGACCAACTTGTACAGTTGGGAAAAACTAAAATCCATCTCCAGGAATGTGAGTTTTCTGTCAAAAGCAGAAAACTTCAACATAACTGGATATAACGGTTATTTCACTTTTTGCTAACAAAAGATCTTTGTGTTGTAAAATGAATACAGAAGCAGGCACACAAGGTACCTGATACAAGCAAATGCAGAGCCTTGAGCAGTGGTGGAGGAATGAGGCTGTGCTTTGCCTTCATCTTTGCTGGAGAGAACAGTTGGGAATGTTCTCTCACCCCCAGTCCTGCTGGAGAAAGAGGTGTGGAGAGCTTAAAACTGCCTTTATAATAATTCAGATAATAATAATTATTATTATCTGAATTATTATAAAGGCAGTTAAAGGCATAATAATAATAATAGTAATAATAGTAATAATAGTAATAATAGTAATAATAGTAATAATAGTAATAATAGTAATAATAGTAATAATAGTAATAATAGTAATAATAGTAATAATAGTAATAATAGTAATAATAGTAATAATAGTAATAATAGTAATAATAGTAATAATAGTAATAATAGTAATAATAGTAATAATAGTAATAATAGTAATAATAGTAATAATAGTAATAATAGTAATAATAGTAATAATAGTAATAATAGTAATAATAGTAATAATAGTAATAATAGTAATAATAGTAATAATAATAATAATTATTATTATTATTATTATGCCTTTAACTGCCTTTATAATAATTCAGACTAGTTCTTGCCCTGGGCAAAAAGAACAATTCCTGTCCTGGACACTGCAGAGAGTGACAAACTAGTGACACGGATGTTAGGGTAACCGAGCACTAGAAGTAGATTTCAATAACTAGAATGTCTGACTGCCATCCTTGCATGTACTAGCAGAGGGATTGAGGCAGAGATGCAATTGTTTCTATGTAGTTTTCTTATGCATCTTGTTGGAGGACTCAGAAAGAAAAAGTTTGAGTTAACGTGCTTTAATATATTCCTAAGAACTTTTCAGGTTACTGTAGCATCCCATGTTCTGTTCCTTGCCTTTTTATCATTATCTTGAAAGGGAAAATATAAGGCAACATCTAAATCTTGCAATGTGAAAGGGGTAAGTGGTATTTTAATATTTGAAAAAAAAGTTTATTACAAATACAGATACATTTAAAATCAAACTTCTGTGCAATAACTACTTAGTGTCTATGGTTTCACTCTACATATGATTTTTGAAGATTCATCAAAAGCAGTTTGATTTGAATAAGCAGTATACCTTCTATTGGTTGGATTTCAATTGTCTCATGAGTTTCTTCAGAATGATCAATCAATTCTAAACATTTTTCTCTCTGAATTTGTTTTTTACACAGTAAAACTCCCAGGCCTGAGAACTTACGTAGATCCACATACATATGAGGATCCCAATCAAGCTGTGCATGAATTTGCCAAGGAACTAGATGCTTCTAATATATCAATTGATAAAGTAGTCGGAGCAGGTAATGACCATCAGATGCATTGAACTAAAGATAGCTTTTTGCTATATGTACTGTTTTACATTGGGTTTATACTTGTGACTGGTGATAAAACGTGCTCAAGTCTTTACATTAGTAGATCGTATTTAGAACTGACTTTAATGTGTATGAAAAGGTAAGGGTGTGCCATTCTATTTTTTTCCCCAAAGAAAGCAGGTAGTAACACAGATTTTTCAAAGCACACTCATTAACCTACACTGGATGCAGCACTGCTGGGAGAGAAAAGAGAGTTCAACCTCACTTCTGTGTTTATCTTCAAAATCTCTCAGGACAGAAAATGGTATCAACTGTGAAGATGTTTTCTTGTTTTCCCTTAAAAAGATGGTGGACTATTATGCCTTGAGTGATACCACAAACTCATTTCATACCAGTCACCATGCATCCATCAGACTGCAGTGACCTTTGGTCCTTGGATTGATTTTGGTCACTGCTTTGGATTTGAATTATTGATTTAGGAGAAAAGGGTTGTCTGTCTGATAACTGATTATCTGAGCCATACAGACATTGTAGATTGTTGGGGTTACAGAACTCAAACTGTAGAAATGAAAAGATTTTGTGGCAGAGGAGCCACATTACAGAAGGTGTCATCACACTGAGTAGTCTGTGTTGCATTGCAGCATATAGTTCCTGGTAAGATGTGTGGTTGCTCCTTGAAGTGTCAGATTGTCTCATCAAATCAGAAGATCATGAAGTGTTAGTTTTCGTGCTAAATGAAGGCATTTGTGAGAAATACTATTGATTTTTAATCCATTGAAAGTTACTGGTTCTTTTATTATTGATTTTTTTACTTCTTTCTGCATTTACTATTTGAATTAAAATCATGAGATATGAGAGACAGGCTCCTAGTGCACAGCAAAAGACTTTCACTTGGAAAAAAACTGTAGAACCAAGCTACTGTACTCAGTGCACCCCTTGAATCACTCAGTTAAAAGGAACAATATTCATCCTCTTCTACTGTAGCTACTCAACTGCTCGTATGAGGTTATTTTCTGCAAAAGTAAAATGTTTGTTCCTTGCTGGTTTTAATTTTGCCCCACAAGAGTGCACTGTTCTCCATCATCTTCAATCAAGGCAGCAAAGCTCTGCTTACAGCACATAATAGAGAATTAATGTAGGGATAGAGAAGGGAGTTAGCAAAAAGGTAAGTCCAAAAGCAGTATATTTCCTTGTAAGACTTTCAGGAGCCTTTGTTCACAAATGTAAGCTTTCTATACTTGTTGTATGTGGAGTATATACTCCACACAAATCTAGAAAACAATAAGAAAGAATATGTTATATTTTATAGCTCTTTCTTCTGACCTGTTTTTAATCAGAATGCACATAAGGATTAAGGTAAATGAAAATTTGCCAAATATGCCCTCCAGAAATGGAGAAAGAGAGGCCTCACAAAGGGATTATGTCCTGAAAGAGTCAGGTGATTTAAAAATGAGTCCCTTTGCTCCACTCCAGTGAAAGTGACAGTAGGTTCCTGCAGGTCCTCTACATTGAAATTCGGACTTGGCATTTTTTGGAGACCGTGACTCAAATTCATGTATCTGAAACTACATATGGCATCACAGTTAGCACTTCCAGAGGTGCCAACAGGAAAAACCAGGCAGGGAAGAACAGCTTAAAATTAGACTCTGGACTGCTGGAAGCTTCTGAAATGCATTCCTAGCATCACTTTCCACTGCTGTCATTTTCAGCACGTGGTAGCTTTTGAATTTCAAGTGCCTCCGAGGCTAATTCTGCAGGAACACTTCTTTCCTCCCCAAAAGCAGAANTCAGAAATCTTTGCAGGTTATGTAACAAGTGAAATTTTATTCAGCTCTACCATACAAGAATATTATAGATAAATTAAGGAGAGCACTCGACTTGGTATATCCTTCAATGACTTAAATTTGATTAAGAAACAAACCTCAAAAAAGGGTAAGTATCTCTAAGACATAAGCCTGAAGCATTACTGAGGTGCAACACATTGTAGAAAAACAGCCTATACATGGGATGCTGCTGCATTAAGAAAGCATCCTCAAGAAGTATAATGCACTGTTTCAAGAGAGTCATTTCTGAAAAGGATTTTTAGGGCACCATGCTAACATGCTAAGATGGAGACACTGTGCTGAAAGGACATCTCCTTCCTTGTACATCAGAGTGAGCACTGTGCAGCAACTCACCCAATTAATAATGGAAAGCCAGGCTTGTCAAAAAACTCACCAGTTTTGCACCTTCTAATCTTTGTATGTCAGATTACTGTGAATCTTTGCATGGTTTTTAAAAATTTTTCTACTTGTCAAATCATCAAGGTAAAAACCTTTCCACCAGTAAAACAAAGGCACAAACAAGCCACTGGAAGAGCAACAATTGGAGAGATGTCTGGAGGGATTCTGTACCTCTGTGGTGGGCTGAGCTATTCAGCTGAGCTGCCAGCAACCCAAAAAAACAGCCAACTTGTGAAATAAGTAGAGATGTATCACTTGGACAGGCTTATTCTTCCATAACTTTTCTTTGCCTGCTATTTGTCCCAGTTTCTGTGCATTCTCTTGAATACAAGGACAGAGGATATGTCTTTCTAGGAACACCTTTGTTTCCCCAAAGCAGCATAAAAAAAACAAGAGTAGAAACTTGGAAGAGCTCATAAAGATTGTAGTGGCACAGAACCCATACAATAATCAATTTTCCATCTCCACAGAAGCAGAGCATATTCCACTTCCCTGTTCCCTGACCTCTAGAGTTTTCATATGAAGACAATTCTGACCTCCAAAGCCATTAAACTCCTCAGTAAGTAATGTCTGTCTCTGTATTTTACTTTCCTTGCTACAAACAAAAGATGATTCACATGTTTAAAAAGAATTGGGGATCATGTCTGTGAAAAACAAAGGAGGACTCTTGCTGAAATGGTATGCTATAGTTTCCACTGACAGTAACTGAACATTAGTTTTAAGAATTTAGCTTGTTACAGCTTTTTGGACGAATAAAACATAAAGAAGAGAGAATAGGAAGCTGGTCATTATAAGATTTATTTCAAGCACTTTTTTCCCTTCCGTTTCCAAGATTTGCTTTGGTCTTCTTCTTTATGGTGTTCTAATAGTATTGAGCTGAGGTTAGTACTTGAACTGNCTTGCTGGTTTTAATTTTGCCCCACAAGAGTGCACTGTTCTCCATCATCTTCAATCAAGGCAGCAAAGCTCTGCTTACAGCACATAATAGAGAATTAATGTAGGGATAGAGAAGGGAGTTAGCAAAAAGGTAAGTCCAAAAGCAGTATATTTCCTTGTAAGACTTTCAGGAGCCTTTGTTCACAAATGTAAGCTTTCTATACTTGTTGTATGTGGAGTATATACTCCACACAAATCTAGAAAACAATAAGAAAGAATATGTTATATTTTATAGCTCTTTCTTCTGACCTGTTTTTAATCAGAATGCACATAAGGATTAAGGTAAATGAAAATTTGCCAAATATGCCCTCCAGAAATGGAGAAAGAGAGGCCTCACAAAGGGATTATGTCCTGAAAGAGTCAGGTGATTTAAAAATGAGTCCCTTTGCTCCACTCCAGTGAAAGTGACAGTAGGTTCCTGCAGGTCCTCTACATTGAAATTCGGACTTGGCATTTTTTGGAGACCGTGACTCAAATTCATGTATCTGAAACTACATATGGCATCACAGTTAGCACTTCCAGAGGTGCCAACAGGAAAAACCAGGCAGGGAAGAACAGCTTAAAATTAGACTCTGGACTGCTGGAAGCTTCTGAAATGCATTCCTAGCATCACTTTCCACTGCTGTCATTTTCAGCACGTGGTAGCTTTTGAATTTCAAGTGCCTCCGAGGCTAATTCTGCAGGAACACTTCTTTCCTCCCCAAAAGCAGAAAGGCATTTCCTGTCTCTTACTTCAGCCAATGAATTATTTCAGTGAATAACTTGGTCTTTTCCTGTCCTTCTCCTTTACAAATGCAAGTGTGAATGCAATTCTAGAAAGACAGTGATTTGAGAAGAAGGGTTTCATTTAACTGCATTGAAGTGTGATGTAAGTAATGAGATCTTTGAGTCAGGCAAGTAATCTTAATATTCTGAGGTACTTTTCCAAGTAGTTTTTCACAGCTTTTGCCAGAAGTCTCTGAGAATACAGGGCAGCTTATATAGCTTTGAAAACATACTCTAATGCAATAAGGAAATACTCTTGTCCAAAAGAGCCTCAAGAAAAACACAAGGGATTTTAGTGGGAGGGAAAGCATAAGAAAATTGAGGTCAGAAGGAGCCACTTTTTCAGATATTTCTTTACAGTAATTCTTTATTTTAAAACAACTCACTTGTTTTTATGGATCCAGTTCAGCAAACCACTTAAGAACTTTAGATCAGATAGGATAGCAAGAGAATACTACAGAAAGTACTTTCTTGATGTAGGATAGATTTAAGCAATGTTCTTTGCTGAACATAAAAGCGAATATTTACTTTGAAATAAAAGTTTAACCATTCTTGTACCAAACCATCTGGTTGATCAAAGTATTTCTAAAATTTAGGGGCTACCTGTCTATGAACTTATTGTGAAAGCTTGCAGTGTCTCAGTAAGATCATGTAGAATGTTGCTGAAGTTCACAAGGTTTACAAAACATGCAGCTTAGGTGCCTCCTCAACTTCAAGGGAGTTCTGTGCACAGCAGTATAATCTTGATTTAGAACACAGCAAAGTAAATGGAGTAGCTGATTTCAGAGACATGTTTTACATGTCCCCCGACTCTAAATGCATAGCAAATGCCATTCACTGATGCACCAGGTAGTCTAGTAAAAAAAAAATAAGATCTCCTGAAGATAAATCTTTATGTCATAGACAACCCTCCTAATAATATTTGCTTTCCACATGTAAGTAAACTGCCTGTAGGGCAGGTTATGCAACGTTTACACAGATAGCATAAATAAAAATAAAAGATAAAATAAAAAAAGGCTTTTACATGAAAAGTCTCATCTCTTAAAATTAGTGCCAGGTTTTCCACCCTCCTGCTTGAACACATGTCCTTATTCCTCCTAAAGACTATGCAATGAGATACAGTCCATTTCATTCTCACACCATATAATAATGATTTGCAGGAAAAACATGTAGTGTAACTTTGTGTCACTGTAGGTGTTGACTTTTTCCAATGAAAAACTGGAAAAACAGTTTTGTGTGACAACACAGTCACTTCTTTCAGTGAAATAATTTTCCAAGGAAGTAAACACATTTTGTATTAATGGACAACAGTAAGCTCCTTTGCTGTGAAGGGTCCAATAGCATCCATTGGCCTTAAGGCACTTGTGGAATCTGATTAATCACTCAAGTTCTAAATTGTGCAGTCATGGCTAAATGGGATTGTTGATGGACATTAGCCATTACTTTTTCCTTCCCAAAAGTCAAACAAGTATCAGATGTATGATTCCAATCAGAATTGAAGGACTGATTGCTGGACTGCTTGCTGAAATCATAGCTATAGTTTCCACTGACAGTAACTGAACATTAGTTTTAAGAATTTAGCTTGTTACAGCTTTTTGGACGAATAAAACATAAAGAAGAGAGAATAGGAAGCTGGTCATTATAAGATTTATTTCAAGCACTTTTTTCCCTTCCATTTCCAAGATTTGCTTTGGTCTTCTTCTTTATGGTGTTCTAATAGTATTGAGCTGAGGTTAGTACTTGAACTGAAACAGTGTTTGCTCTTGGCAGAGCATACCAGTCATTTTGGCTTGCAGGGACTGAATATTCTTAATTAATAATTCTGCACAGAACTCAACACTCATTACCTACTAGTAATAACTTTTACAATTCATTTTTCTGAGCTGTTTCCTGTCTTGGCAGCCTGAAATACAAATAATGTTAGAAGAATGGTTGTAATATAAGTGCTGGTTTAGTAGTATGCATGTATATAAAGATATAACATATTTTAAATTGTTTTTTGGTTATTACATTAGTAGCACAGTACCATGTCTAGTGGATGAAGCAGCTCAGCAACTGGTGGTAAGATCTGATGACAGACATTCACTTCTATGTTGTTGACTCAAATCTAACCTGGGTTAGCAGTAGAGAAATGTCATTGCCACATGTCACATATGTTGAGTTGTTTTCATTTAACTGTCCATCTAACAGAAGAACCTTAGAAAATAAAGCTGAAAAGTGACCTCAAGAGGTCATTAAGTCCACACCCTTGCCCGAAACAAAACTTGTTAGGTACCAGGTGTTTATTCTTTACAATCTTCAAGACAAAGAGTTTATAGCCTTCCTGAAAAATCTTCTGTCCAAGCATCATCTTTATTGTTAGATTTTTTTTCCCCCTTTATTTTGATTTGCAACTATTCTTTGGTATGCTTCTTGCATATAGAAAAAAGGAATTGGTTTCCATCATATTTACAGCCATAATTCTGATAAGCCAAAGCTATTGTCACATCTCTATCTGCTCATTCCTTGTTGCATATAAATAACACCAATCAATCATCAGTCAATCCATCACACATTTCTGAGCATTAAATATATGAAGGGAAACATGATTTAAATTTTCCTCTTAAACATACCTTATTTCTGTGAGATCCAAGATCCTTTTCTCTTTAGAGGCATACCAATATTATTGCATTTAGGATTATTATACTTTAAGTTGCTATGTGAGCAGTATAATAACTCTTTCCATTGTGATTCACTCACAAATAAAACCAAAATTGCCAGTTTCCATAAAAATGATGGGAATTTAGATTTATAAAGTTTGTTTGTTTACCAGTCAAACTTTGTATACAAGACCCCTTGACAAATATGGCATGTGAGGGGCTACTTATATTTAAATCTCATGGATTTTGACATAAGAACCTGAATAGGGCTGTGTTGTTAAATGAAAATGTGTTAAATATCTCCAGCAACACACTGTAGTTTCTTGAAAGAAAAAAAAAAAGAAAGAAAAAAATCAAAACAAAAACCCACCCCACTAAACAAAACACTTTTTTTTTCCTTCTCTATTAGTGAAGCATTTTTCTTGCCTTTAAAATCATGTAGGGAAATTTTTGGCATTGTATTTATATTTTATCCATTCTCTGTTTTTATTGTATTTTAAATTATTTACTTTGTCCTTAAAACAGGAGACAAAATATGCAACACTGATCTTTAACTGGGATATTGTATGTGCAGTTAATTGTGTCATAGAAAATCTAAGATGGGAAGTTGGATAATTGGAAGCCAAAAGATGCTGCTNAAAAGATAAAATAAAAAAAGGCTTTTACATGAAAAGTCTCATCTCTTAAAATTAGTGCCAGGTTTTCCACCCTCCTGCTTGAACACATGTCCTTATTCCTCCTAAAGACTATGCAATGAGATACAGTCCATTTCATTCTCACACCATATAATAATGATTTGCAGGAAAAACATGTAGTGTAACTTTGTGTCACTGTAGGTGTTGACTTTTTCCAATGAAAAACTGGAAAAACAGTTTTGTGTGACAACACAGTCACTTCTTTCAGTGAAATAATTTTCCAAGGAAGTAAACACATTTTGTATTAATGGACAACAGTAAGCTCCTTTGCTGTGAAGGGTCCAATAGCATCCATTGGCCTTAAGGCACTTGTGGAATCTGATTAATCACTCAAGTTCTAAATTGTGCAGTCATGGCTAAATGGGATTGTTGATGGACATTAGCCATTACTTTTTCCTTCCCAAAAGTCAAACAAGTATCAGATGTATGATTCCAATCAGAATTGAAGGACTGATTGCTGGACTGCTTGCTGAAATCATAGCTATAGTTTCCACTGACAGTAACTGAACATTAGTTTTAAGAATTTAGCTTGTTACAGCTTTTTGGACGAATAAAACATAAAGAAGAGAGAATAGGAAGCTGGTCATTATAAGATTTATTTCAAGCACTTTTTTCCCTTCCGTTTCCAAGATTTGCTTTGGTCTTCTTCTTTATGGTGTTCTAATAGTATTGAGCTGAGGTTAGTACTTGAACTGAAACAGTGTTTGCTCTTGGCAGAGCATACCAGTCATTTTGGCTTGCAGGGACTGAATATTCTTAATTAATAATTCTGCACAGAACTCAACACTCATTACCTACTAGTAATAACTTTTACAATTCATTTTTCTGAGCTGTTTCCTGTCTTGGCAGCCTGAAATACAAATAATGTTAGAAGAATGGTTGTAATATAAGTGCTGGTTTAGTAGTATGCATGTATATAAAGATATAACATATTTTAAATTGTTTTTTGGTTATTACATTAGTAGCACAGTACCATGTCTAGTGGATGAAGCAGCTCAGCAACTGGTGGTAAGATCTGATGACAGACATTCACTTCTATGTTGTTGACTCAAATCTAACCTGGGTTAGCAGTAGAGAAATGTCATTGCCACATGTCACATATGTTGAGTTGTTTTCATTTAACTGTCCATCTAACAGAAGAACCTTAGAAAATAAAGCTGAAAAGTGACCTCAAGAGGTCATTAAGTCCACACCCTTGCCCGAAACAAAACTTGTTAGGTACCAGGTGTTTATTCTTTACAATCTTCAAGACAAAGAGTTTATAGCCTTCCTGAAAAATCTTCTGTCCAAGCATCATCTTTATTGTTAGATTTTTTTTCCCCCTTTATTTTGATTTGCAACTATTCTTTGGTATGCTTCTTGCATATAGAAAAAAGGAATTGGTTTCCATCATATTTACAGCCATAATTCTGATAAGCCAAAGCTATTGTCACATCTCTATCTGCTCATTCCTTGTTGCATATAAATAACACCAATCAATCATCAGTCAATCCATCACACATTTCTGAGCATTAAATATATGAAGGGAAACATGATTTAAATTTTCCTCTTAAACATACCTTATTTCTGTGAGATCCAAGATCCTTTTCTCTTTAGAGGCATACCAATATTATTGCATTTAGGATTATTATACTTTAAGTNAAAAAAAAAAAAAAAAAGAAAAAAATCAAAACAAAAACCCACCCCACTAAACAAAACACTTTTTTTTTCCTTCTCTATTAGTGAAGCATTTTTCTTGCCTTTAAAATCATGTAGGGAAATTTTTGGCATTGTATTTATATTTTATCCATTCTCTGTTTTTATTGTATTTTAAATTATTTACTTTGTCCTTAAAACAGGAGACAAAATATGCAACACTGATCTTTAACTGGGATATTGTATGTGCAGTTAATTGTGT
Organism: Ceyx cyanopectus; assembly: GCA_013401355.1. Classification (NCBI taxonomy): domain Eukaryota; kingdom Metazoa; phylum Chordata; class Aves; order Coraciiformes; family Alcedinidae; genus Ceyx; species Ceyx cyanopectus. The sequence continues at coordinate 8,096 of VYZU01083045.1, read as the reverse complement.
CATAGAAAATCTAAGATGGGAAGTTGGATAATTGGAAGCCAAAAGATGCTGCTTAAACTTTTTTTTTTTTTAAGAAACTGAAACTTTCTTCTGTCTGTTATGTAATCATTAGTTAAATAACATTTCAAGAGTGATTTTTTTTTCCATCAATATGTTAACATATTTAATACTTACTTATTTGAATACCAAAATATTTGTTCCTGTGAATGCTTCTTGGTGTTACATTGAGAAAGATAAAGCATGTTGTATAACAGTAAACATGCAGTGATATGGGCACAGTATTCATGGTGCAGTATCAGGGCCCCTAGTCCCATAGTGACACTATATATTTGCATTATTAGATCCATCTGAATAATGATAGAAGAAAGCTAAATCTGTATGCATTTATTTTTTTCTTTGTGTGTAGATAAATTCTATTGTGTTTTTTTCTTGCTAACTTAATTGCAAACAGTAGAGTATTTGGGAACTGTGCTATCTCTGCTAGAAATGAAGCATTATAACGTTCACAAGGATATACGATTATTCTGATACTTCTGCGTGAATCAGTTACCCTCCTACTATTGTCTCAAAGTGCATTAACTGAAACAAAAAGGGAATTTTCTGGTGACATTTATGCATTCCTTTGCTCTTCAGGCATCTGGATATGCAGTGTAAATAAGTGACATTGTCCAGTCTGACAGCTGGAGAACCCAAGCGTGGAAATGTTATGTAGTTGTTCTGAGGCCTTCTTTGGATGTCTGGTCTGTGGCCCACAAGTAAACATCACACTTCAGGGACTTCTGAATGCTAAGTCTTCATTCTTGAATCCCCATGAAATAACTGATTTGTATCTTTTGTCATTTTCCCACTTTTTTAGGGGAATTTGGAGAAGTGTGCAGTGGGCGCCTAAAGCTGCCTTCTAAAAAGGAAATTTCAGTGGCTATCAAAACCTTGAAAGTTGGCTACACAGAAAAACAAAGAAGGGACTTCCTGGGAGAAGCAAGCATCATGGGACAGTTTGACCACCCTAACATCATTCGATTAGAGGGAGTTGTCACTAAAAGTAAGAGATGACAGGGGTATCTGTTTTGCATGGGAAGTGTCACTGAGGGTCCCTTCCAACCTCAATTATTCTGTGATTCACTGATCTTACAAGGAAGAGCAAAAGCAAATGAAAAAGCTGAATCACTTTCTGCAAACCCTTCAATAAATGTTTAGGTAACAAACATCCCTCAAAAGAGGTAACAGCAGAAACACATAGCTTGGTTTTTACAATGTATGTTGTATTTCCTCAAAAGCAGGAAAAAAAATGGCTCTGTGAATGCACCAACTAAACCCAAGGTGATGGATGCAGTGAAGAATGTCATTGGAGGCAATTGACCACAGTGCAGCTGCAGGACCTTCACTGTCTTGCAGCTCTATTGCTGGCCAGAGTTTAGTACCCTGGGTTGGTGAGCTGGAAAAAAAAGTGGAATAAAAATAGTCTGCTTGAAAAAAAAAAA
>VYZU01083044.1:63303-86370 GCA_013401355.1 Ceyx cyanopectus | reverse complement strand
CTTCTGATGGACTTGAGTGTGAGTTCAGCACTTTGAAAAATTCAAACTGCTCTATGTGAGGAAATCCATTGGAAGAGTAGCTTTTTGGGAATCACTGTTCTAGTCAAATTCCCCAAGTCAAAAATCCCTAATTTTAACCTGTAGATCCACGGAATTATAGTAATGTTAATTTATGCAAATGCAGAGACATTTTCTTGATAAGTGTTGAGACTTCGTTCATTACTCTTTGTCAAATATGCTTAAGATCCATATGTGTCACAGTAATTAAAGTGTGTACAGTGGGGAGGGGGATAAAGAAGGGTGACTAAAGAGACCACTACTGAATAGATCAAGAAACAGAACTCTGTTTTGCTGCTGTCACCTTTAATATATTCACAAGCTCTGATATGGCCTAATCTGTTAAGGTAAATTGAAAAAAGTCATGATAGCAAAAATGAATAAGGAAGGAGTGCACCAGGAGGCAGAAGTATAATTTAAAAAAGCTGCCTTTATCTATAAAATTCATTAAAAACAAACACTCAAACACACAAAGATATATAGGACATAAGTTTTAATTAAAAGTGCAGCTGCTCCTTTGCAGTCTCGGCATAGAGCACACATTTCTTTCTTCCAAACAACTACTGTCTGGCTCTAATGTTTCACATTTGAGAACACCTCTGGGTCTGACATTAGCACAAAACTTCACAATGAAATCTAAAGCTGATCAAAGCTCTGTGCCAGGGATCCCGAACAGGGACTGCAGCTCTGTCCTCACTCAATTCAGTGTCAGGGTTGAGCATCCTCACCTACACTGCAGATCCTGGTGCTCTGCCACAGCCAGGATGATACTCAGCCAGCATCTGGGATCACAGCAATGCCAATGCTGTGAATTTTGAATCTGGAGATGGAGTGGGTTTTTGGCATGAAAGTCCTGAATATTAAGCCACTGCAAAAACATCCAGTTCTATAAATCACTAATTCAGTATTTAACAGAAATAGCATTGCTTTCTTAAACTGACTCTGTAAGTGAATCTATTTGAGTTAAAACTCCTGTTGACTTTGGGAAAACCCACCAGCCATCTTGACCCAGCTCTGTGAACATCCTGATCTGGTACAATACAAATATTTGCAAGCATCAGTTATTTTAGACAAAGATTTCTGATATAAATGAAGCAACATTTGTCCCAGCTCTGCCTTTTCTTATTTTTTTCCTTATTTGTAGATTGAAATTCTCACAAAAAACTAAGATGTGTGGTTATTGACTCTTTAAAGAATAACCTCCTAACCACCTTCTCTCAGAGGTCACGTCTCATTCCAGAAATCAGCTATCAGTAAAAGTAAGAACTCAAAGATAATCTGCTTTTGCACATTGAGAAGTTATGTTTTAGGAATAAGTTTCTTGAAGAAGCTTTACACACATTCTCAGCTAAGACAGCAAACACCTCTCCAAGACTGACTGTAGTGATTTTCCCCTTCACTGGACCAAAACAGGACCCCACACAGCTTTTCCATCTTCAGAGAGTGAGCAGGATAAGGCCTTGCGCTGATCATTGCCATAGTTATGATACACTCACGGATCTTTCACAATTACTTTCACTAGACAAACCCTAGGAACTTTACAAAATATGGGAGCAGCTGCAAAATTTAGGAAACCACAATGAGGCAAGATTAATTTGATCTCTCTTTTTACTTTTGGGCTTTATATTGGTCTTTTGTTTCATTCCAGTTCATTTGTTTAAAGCACAGGCAGAGCAGTGAAATATACTGGTTCATTTCTAGGAACTTAGAAATGGATCAGAGGAGTTTGGAGATACTTTCAAATTTTTATTTTATATTTATTTTAATGCTGTTTATTGATTTATTTTTTTCCCCCCCCACTCTTCAGATTTTGCAGAGCATACCTGTCACAAGTGTCCTTCATAAATCTTCTGGTCTGGTTTCTCACATAAATTCAAGCCAAAGAATTGTTAAGAAAATATTAAAGTAATTTACATTTCTGTCAAGGATCCTAACTTCTCCTCTTCATAAAAAGCACAAACATGTCAAGGAAAACTCCACAATAAAGGCAATGTGTTAAAAAACATATTGCCTCCTGCCTATAGACAGTCTTGATGGGATAAAAATGAATCATATCTCCCTTTTCTACCTTACTTAGCAATTTTTTTCAGAGTGAAAGCCAAGGTTAGTGTTTGCTGGTCCTGTATTCAAGCCTGTCTCCTTGGCACTGAGAAACCAGTGTGAAAAGCAGAAAATAAGTAAACCAGCCTAGTTCAGTAAAATTCAGGAGACTGCTCTGCAGGGACCAGAGCATGCGATGACTTCCCCTTAGGTGAGCACCTTGAAGGGGTGCAATACCAGTGCTGTGGTAGCACTGCAGGGACTCCTGGGGTTCATGGCTGTAGGGGCAGCTGTCAGTACCCAGTATAATAAAATCTTCCAGAAATAATTATTACTACTGCCACCTGCATGGCTTTGGCTTAAAAAAGCATTTACAAAATTGGGATCCATAATTAACAAAATACTGATGCTGCTATTCTCATGTTCTGATGGCTTCATCACCCTTATTTGCCCTCCTGTTTGAACCAGTAAGCACTTTGTGCACCTCAAGCATTTTTTATGCTCATTTATGCCAAGAGAAGGCTGTTCCTGCTGCTGTTCTGGCACCTCAGAGCCCCACCTGTGTCTCCAATTTGGAAACCAGTCCATCACATTTATTCAGGGCACAATCCCATTGCCACCCCTTGAGTGAAAGACCTGATTTTATTTGGGCTTACTTCCTTCACAGAGATTACTGTGTGATGCATGCCAGGCTGGGAAGTAACCCTTTATGTATGCAATATCCAGAGGATGTTGTGTAAACAGCTTCTTTCCTTTTTTTTTTCCTCTACTAGTCTCCAGTGTACACTGCATTATATGAAGTTCTTCAAATCATGGCTTAATATAAGCCTCAGAATTATGTTTGTGTCTTCATGTCTTGGCCAGTAAACCTAATTTAATCTAATTTATCTGTTCTCGTTGATCTGAGAAGCTTCAAAAATTAGTGTTAGCAAATTCAGCCACAGAAAGCAAGCAATATAAGTTAATTTTGTTGTTAACAAATATCACTGTTGGTGAACAAGGATTTATGGAAGTCATTTGGGAATCTGCTATGTATTATTTCATTGCTTCAGTAGTTTGCTGGGGATCTTGCAGTTTTACAGTTGCTGAGTTTCATGGCAGTCACTTATTATTAAGCTGCAAGTAAAAGCATAGAGTATTACACGTAATGGATATTTTTAGCTGAAACAAAGTAGTTTTAGTACAAGTAGCTGCTGTACAAATAACCATGGTGCTGAGAAGCTTCAAAGACCTTGAGTGCAATTGTTGCTTGAACTGATCAATGGCATCAGCTGCTTTTCTCTTGCAATACTGCCATAAAAGCTCTGTGCAAACTAACTTAAAGATTAGCATCAATACTTGGGCCCCAAAGAAAATCCCAGTCTGATCATCACCAGTACCAAAATGTGGGTGGCACTTTGGGCATTGCTGCATTGAATTGCAGGTGTTATTTGCAAGGGTTCTTGCTTCTGAATTTCCTGCTTGAGTTTGTGTTTTAAGTTCCATCTCTGTAAATTATAAAGTTCCTATCAAACTGTGAGTCATTACTTTTATTGGTACAGTTCTCATGACTGAGGTGTTTTTCTTTATAGGTGAATGCTGTGTAATTAGATAATCTGTATGGCAGCTGAGTTATGATAATTGAAAGTGTTTGCAATATCTGGATGAATAAGCTAATGACTTTCAGGAAAAATGAAAAATTATCAGTCAGATCTTGCAGTAGTGAGAGTCTTCACAATTAATGTTAATCAATAATAAATAAATAGAGATAGACAGGTAAATGGGTTTTCAACAAGTTTAGATTGTTGATCATGTAAGTTTGCTTACTAATCATTAACTGCAGCTACCTCACTGTCTTAAGTCTTCATGTTGTGAGAATATCAGTCTTTGAAAGTTTGGAAAATATTGCCTTCTAGTACAAATAGTGATTATATGACATCTAGCTAGATCTTGTTTTTCTTTGGTTTAAATTTTGCAGTAATGACCACATCCAGCTTCTGAAATTTCTGTGGCTCTGCCCAAATGAAGGGACACTTCTCACTGAGTTTAGTGAGAACCTAAAAAAACCAACAAGCAAACCCTGAAAACCAGACAGACCCAAAGTTGCTTTCTACAAGAACCCAGCACATTTAATCTTAGTTATTCAGCTATTCCCTGTGGACATATTTTTGAAGTGTATGCCTGGAGTTGGGTTCACAGGGGTATCTAACACTGCTGTTTCCCATGTGCTCACTGCTGAGAGGGTCACAAACCAACACTTCAGGCAAAAATACCTCCAAACCGTGTGCTAAAACACAAGTTTGAAATCTTCAGTCACAGGTATATGATTTTTTTTTCATACATACATTTGGAACAGGATCAACTCTCAAATCTGTGCTTTAAGTACAAAAACACTGCATTCAGGAAGCCTCTACCCATTTTGTTGTTGCTGTTATTTTGATAAATCTATTAAACACTCTCCAATTTATTAAAACTAGCTTTTGTGTGGTAAAAAAAGCTATCCATCATCTTTGTCTTGTAATCTGCACAGTGCATGTTTCCCTACCTNAGAATACATTAACAGCTTGACACTCGTGCTAATGTTAATTAGATTATTCTGAAATAGAAGCACATGATTCTAACAGTTGACACGCTTCATCAGTATATGAACAACAATGTTTATCTCCTTGCTAGTTTCCTGATCTTTCAGTATGAATAATTGAAACATTTTTAGTACTGGAAATTCTAAGGCCAAACACCACATTTTATTTTATTTTTAGGCAGAAATGCAACAATACTTCAAAATAATGAGAGTTTGTAAATCCATGGATATGCTTCTATGATTACAGCTGAAAGTATTTGTAGGAAAAAATACCTTGCCATCTTTTCTGTGCTATCTTATGAAATGGGTACATCTCAACATTTTCCACCTAGACTCTTCTTTTGTTTAAAGCTACTGAATCGGGGAATTCATCATTTATATTCTACAAAGATGCAGAACTGTGATCAATAGAAATTGAGGGCACTCAATATCTTTTTAAATGTTTGTAGACATTCTGTATATTGTTACACAAACTTTGCTGCTTCAGTGGTGAATCCCAAGTGATCAAGCAAAAGGATACTGCATATTTGTATTTTTTGTCTTTCTCAGCAATTTGCAAAACTTATTGGACAGCCACTTTACTCTTTAAGTTCTGACCCCACCAGTATATGTCATGTTTCAGCCATGTTCAAGCTTTTCACACTCCATTTGATTTTTTAATTATTTTCCCTGAGAATTCTCTACCTACCAGTCCTGAGTGGCTCATATCCCTGTAGCCTATTTATTACGTACAAATGTAAAATGTTTATAATTACAGGTAATGGTCAGCAGGTCATATTTACAAATAGGGGTGAAATTGAGATGTTTTAGCCCCATTGAAAGCTCTCTTGGATTTGACACAAATTATGTAGAAAAGCTTCTTTGGTCACACAGACTGAGGTGACCTCTTTCAACTGCGGTACCACCTTCAAAAATCTGCATTTTTACAACACTATAATTCTGTGCTGAAATTTGTGACTGGATTGCCAATCTCATGTATCTGGCAGCAGTATTTCCTCCTTTCCTGATATTTCCTCAGGCAACAGCCCATTTTAGGCACATGTATTTTAGAGTTGTAGTGCAAACCCTGTGCTCAGACCTAACCTTGCTTCTTAACTACCTTTGTGTGGACAGAAACCCAAGTTTGAGTTTTGAGAAAATATAGAATGGCCAAGAATCAAGCTCAAGCCCATGTTGTTTCCCACTGTCAATATCAGTAGAAGTGGGTGGTGTGTGGACAGTGTGTCTGCAGAGAGCTGAGCCAGAAAGGATTGCAGCCTCTTCCCTATGTTCTGATCCATGGTTAGAACAAACCTAGAAACAAGGGTCGATGTAAAAGCTGTACTTCCAGACCAAGTAATTCAGACAATTTCTGAACTCCTACAGAGAGGCGATGTCTTGTCAGGCAATCTGCCAGGGACCTTTAGAAAAAAAAATTAAAAAAAATCAAATCTATTTGGTTTAAGGAATTCATACATTTTATCTGACTTTATCTCTGACATGTCATTTTTCCTGAGCAGACCTAAACTAGAATTATATCCTTTTGGGATCAAAGGCTGCTTTCAGTGTAAGGGTTTTATGTGAAACCTCAAAGAAAAAGCCAAAAGCTGTAACTTGGAAACCATGGCCACTTTCTCCCTTCAAACTCTATTTTTAATTCACAGTGACCCTTAATACAAGAGGAGAAGCCAAAAAATAAAAAATAAATTGGAGACATGGGCATTTTTATTGAAAGCTGTGGGACACAGGTGGGGAGAGGGTGTTTAGAGCAGCCTCAGTGTATTTCAGCTTACTCTTGGACGATGCAGGATCCAATCAATGTGATACCAGGCAGTCACCCTGGGCTGCTTCACTGCCTGTCAGAAGCTGGAATTAGCAAGTCTGGGACAAGTATACTTCCCAGCTGAATGTCAGTATTTTCTTTTGTTTCAGTCCTGTCCAGTGTTGTTTCAGTTCTTTTTCCACATAGAGAGGAAAAATATCATAGAATGGTTTCTTGAAGGTTAGTTCTTTTTACCATTCTTAAGGGAAGAGTGATTCTTTCCTAAATTTCCAAGCAGGAAAATCAGAAACCAGTCTGACACCATGAGAGAATTAGTTGTTGATAATGAGTGAACTTTTCTTTTCTTTAACAAGGCATAGGGAAATTGCCTAACTCCCTTTTTTTCTGAGACAGAAATTTCCACTTAGTGTATTACCAGATTTTGTTACCAAGCTATGCCTCATACAGATTTAAAAGTTAGTTTGTAATTGTTTTCTTTTATCTATGTGACTAATGAAATGTACATGATAAAGGACTGTACTAAGAGGCAAATGAGGACATTAGGAGTTTTTATATGTCACAAGTTTTAGATATTAAATGTGGAAATTAAATTAGGCTTCAGTCTCCTAGAAATATATATCTTGGCCCTTGTTATACTTCATATATTTAATTAAAATGATAATATATTTGGCTGCAGCTGTAAAATTATTTAAAAAGAAAGTAATTTCTTCTGGGGCCTTATTTGGGTTGTGAAATAAAAGATGTAGAGATGCAGAAATAATAACAAGGTCTGTTGGGAGACTGGTCAGACTCTATTTTCAAGAGTTTATTTAGACCTCTAGTAAATTCAGACTGTCTCCCCAAATGAACATTTCTTATAATTGTGGCTGCTGCATTAATATTAGAAACAGAAAAAAAAAATCTCGATCCCTTGTTTACCTGTTACAGTTACAGTCTCAGCCCTCTGCTTGGATTTTCATAAATCCCAGAGTAACACTAATGTAGCCATTTCCTTTATCTTTTAGTGTAGTTAGAAGTAGAGCTGTCTTTTCAAAGACACTATGATTGGAATGACTTATGCTGACCAGTTCCAATTTTCTCTCCTTGTAAACTCTATTTAGTGTTACAAAGACAATTCAAAGGCAGATTGTAGGTGCCACACATCTCCTCTGACCTTTAAATCAAATTTAGTTTTTCACTCTGTAGTAGACCACCAAGCAAAACTTGACAGCTTAATAAAGTGGAAATTTTAGGCAATAAATCTAAGAATTCTTCCATCATTCATGAGAAAATATATCAAAGCTTTGTCATATTGTTGAATATCTCCCAAACAAGAGCTTTTGAAACTAAGGTAGAATAAAAACTTGTCAGAAGGAAATTCTCCTGCCCTAAATAATATACCAAGGACTATACTGTCTACTTTAGCTCTGGGATATCCTGAATGACATACAGCAGTCATGTTGAGTAAGATCAATTAATGCAATGCTGTCATTACTAGTGATGAGCTGTGAATTTCAATGCAGGCAATCCTGAAAGAGCTTCCTTGCCCCCAAAATAAGGGTATATTTTAGAAAACTAGTTAGAAAAAAATACCAAATAAATTGGGTCCAACTGTGACATAATGTTACTCCCTTACTCCCCATAATTCATAAAAATGCTGTTTCCCTCCTCTAGACACAGGAAGGAATTCCTGTCAGTCCTTGTCAGGAGTAACATGGTGCAGATATGTATGAAAACAGCTGCAGAGTTATTTTTGCTGACAAAGCAGTTTTTCAGAAATTTTTTTTTGGACAGTGATATGTGCTCAAGGTTTAAGGGCATTGTGAAAGGCACTTAAGGTAATGACAATAGGAAATGCAGCTTTGGGATTAAAGGCAGAACAGAAACCAAAGAAAACAATTAAATGGTTTGACTGCTTTGCAAATAAACATTTCTGGGTAGAAAAAAAAAATAATAAAAGCCCTTTGAGTACGAAACCACTAAGTCAAGGAAGGTCTGGCTTTTGTCCAAGGAAGTGTGTGATCATATGACCATCCTGCAGCCTGTTCTTCAGTGACCTGCTAAAGCAAGTCCTGATGTACCACAGAAAAGGCAAGAATGATGTTGAGCTGTTGAAAACCACATCCCTGCCTCTCTCAAAGACAAGGTTTTCCCTCAAATTCTTCCAAGGATTTAATGTATTTAACAAGAGCAAGTTTAAAGTGCTGCATCTGAGGAAGAACAACCCCATGTATCAGTACAGGCTGAGGGTTGATCTATTGGAGAACAGCTCTGGAGAAAGAGACCTCGGGGTCCTGGTGGACAGGGGGATGGCCATGAGCCAACAATGCACCCTTGTGGCCAAGAAGGCCAATGGCATCCTGGGATGCATTAGGAGGAGTGTGGCCAGCAGGTCAAGGGAAGTTCTCCTCCCCCTCTACTCTGCACTGGTGAGACCCCACCTTGAGTACTGTGTCCAGTTTGGGGCACCCCAGTTCAGACAGATATTTACTGGAGAGAGTCCAGCGCAGGGCTACCAAGATGATTAAGGGAGTGGAGCATCTCCCTTATCAGGAGAGGCTGAGAGAGCTGGGGCTCTTTAGCCTGGAGAAGAGAAAACTGGGGGGGACCTCATCAGTGTCTATCAATATGTTAAGAGTGAGTGTAGGGAGGATGGAGTCAGACTTCTCAATGTCATCCAATGACAGGACAAGAGGCAATGAGAGGTAAGTTGGAGCCCAAGAAGTTTAGGGCCAACACAAGGAAAACCTTTTTCACAGTAAGGGTGCCAGAGCCTGGAAGGGGCTGCCCAGGGAGGTTGTGGAGTCTCCATCTCTGGAGACACTTAAGACCCGTCTGGATCTGTTCCTGGGTGACTTGGTCTAGCGCTTCTGAAGATCATGTCTGTCTTGCCTAAACATAGGGGTTTCCAGCATGAGATTGTGCCTCTCTATCATGATTTAACAATTAAAAACAGAACAATACAATGAAAACAAACCCCATATAATGTACACAGTGACAGACAGATGTGCGTGAGGACTTGGACTGGAGTCCTTGGTGCTGTTTGTTTTTGCAGTTGAGGAGATTGTATGAAGTGGTTGGTATTTTAAAGTCCTCCTTGAAGAAGGATAAATTAAAGCTCCCTGATTTCACACATTATACTTGTCTAGGAATATGTATTTTGTGAAATAATGGAAGTTCTGAAGTAGAATTTTTGGTTATATGGGAGAGTGAAACTCAGATCTTTTGAAATTGCTCAGGGAGAAGTGTGAGATTTGCCTCGGATACTCAGAGCTATACAATTAGGACAATGTAGGAAAATATAATAATAATCTGGACATCATCAAAAAAGGTGAGACATGGCCTCAGATTTTCCAGGACTTACATAAGTTCCTTCTCTCTCATGTTTTGATTAGAATTTTTACTTTTGAGCTTGGGAAAAGTTCCTTTTTCAATGACTCAATGTGTTCTGTTGGAAAGAAAAAAGGATTATTTCACTTTCAACAGAAAATTCTCATCTTTAGTTCCATGGTGAACTAGCTTAGCTGTATCCAGACTCTGATTTTTTTCAGAACCAAGAGAGCATCTTTCCATACTTGTACTTATCTGTTTGACCTGTGTTTCCCTGGAAAAATCTTCTTAACCTAGAAGGGAACGTGAAAGGATGATGTCTGCATTCCATTTCTTGCTGAAGCCACTTAATGGGGCTTTCCTGGATTTACACAGGGTGCAAGACAGTGCTGGAAACCCTGTGCTTTGAAAGAAATGGCAATGCTGTCACTCCTGTTACTACTTAAAACAGAATTTAAACAAGGCCTAGGACAAATTTGCAGGTCTTCTGTCTGAGAATGAATTTTGTAGTAAGACAGAGAGGACATAAGTTTCCTGTTAGCTTGCCAGGTTCCTTTCTAACTCTTTTGAAATAAATCATTGTTCTTGTGTAATACTAGAACTGTGGATGAGCCTAGAAGTACCCCTCTGTGTCCCCTTTAAAGAATAAAACCAGGCTTCAAACATTACAAATACGTTCTCTATAAATGCATGGACTTTGCTAAGGCATTAATCTTCCAACGTGGATGGGAAACCATTATCAACCATATGAGTCACACTGACAGCATTTGATAAAATAGTAAAGGAATTGGAATTTGCTTTTATCAGTTTAGTGTAAGTCAGAATTCAGATGGGATCCATTGTTACTATGTTCATTTATTGTCTATTATTAGCAAAAAAAAATCCATTACTTCAATGGAAATATGAGTAGTGATGTCTGCAATTACAGTTCTTTTCTCCTTTTTTTTTTTGCATGCATGAAAGAGGGAGACTTACTTTAAAGGACAGTAAAATCTGCAGATAGGAAGGGAAGGTGATTCTACAGGGAGAAGCACAAGCATCCAGACACTCCCTATAATTGTGGGACCTGCTAAAGGGAAAAACCCTTTGTAAGCAGCCATTGCAGCCTCTCCTGGGTGACCGTGTGTGATCACTCTTCTGAACTGATGGGGAACCAATTCCCAACATGTTTTCAAGCCCAAGGACTCTCAGTCCCACTTCATGGAGGTATTTTTGCAACTATAGTCAGTTGCATGGATGGAAGTGAGTGCCAGAACGATGGACAGGTTGTTGCAGATGTGCGCATCAGTATAAAGTATATCTTTATACTGAAGCCTGGGTCAGAGGTTGGACTGATGGCTGAGCTGAAGCAATTATTCAAACTGAAGAGCTAAGAAGTGATTTTACTGTAGCACGGGCCTCTGAAAGGAATTTTGGTGAAGGAGCAAAGGAGATGGAGGAAGATACCTACCTATATAACTTGATAGGGGACTGTGGCTAAAATTTAAGGTTTAAGACATTTATGCTCTTCATATAGATAATTGAAGTGGTGAATCAATGTAGGTGCTAGACTTTGTAGGGTTCTTTCAATTTTTCTGATAATTCTTTTCAGAATCTACAGTTGCAGAAAAGAAAAAAAACAACCAAAGGCACCTTATTTTATTACAGAAAATACAAATTTTCTGTCAGTCTTGCAAATACAAGAAAAGGGCTTAAGTTCTTTCTTTTGGACATTATTCATAGAATAATAACAGATGAATTTGTTCCCAAAGTAAAGATATATTATTTCAAATTGGTCCTACATTTAAATATGAAATGAGCTGGCGTTCTGTCATGTCAGCTAATGAAACTTCTGGGAAAAATCTGAGGATGAAAAATAGACAATTAAATGGTTTCTTTGAAAACAAAAGAGGGATTTGCATATCTCTTTATAATGATGAGTTTGCAGTTCTTTTCATCCAGGGTACCAACAAAGTGTAAATGTAAATCTGTAATGTGTCTGAGTTCCCGAGCACTTCAGGTTTCTGGGATAAGAGTGCTTTGTGTTATTGCTGTCATCTGCAAAGACAGATGCCCCAGGCTGGGAAACACTGAAAAAGTAACAGATAACTATTCCCTTTCATGAGTCCAGAACTATAATTCCATCAAATATTTGGCTTGCAAAAAAGGCCTATAAGACGTGAATACAATGGGTGCTAAGGATTCATTGCCTTAGGCATTTGCTGTAATTGTACATTCCTGTGCTGAAAAAAGGCAATACTGAAACTCACTCCCGTGGCATGTTTCAGTGCAGGCAGGTCTAGAATGAAGCAGAAGAAATGCTGTCCTAGGACAAGCCCTGTGTCTGTCCCGTCCTTTGGACAATGAAGGAGTTCTGTGGCACTGGGAGGCTGTGTGGAGACAGATGGGCTGTAACTTCTGTGAAGTGATTACTATAGCGGGAGGGAATGGGTTTAAGGAAATCAGGAGGGGAAAAAGGGTTTTCCTTGGCAGAGTATTACACTCTGATATTCCAGATTATTCAGCTGCAACCAGGGTATACCTGCACTCAGGGCAAACAGGCACAGGACAACAGACAACCCTGAGAATTAAAGTTCTGATAATAAGAAACCTAGCAGAGGATGATCATATAGAGGATGAAGTGGGAGCTTGCCGTGGTTAACGCAGCAGGAGAATAAAGCTGGGAATAAAGACCAGAACCAAAACCTTGTCCCCTGAACTATTTACTTTTGCAGTTTCAGAAGGGATTTGCTGACACATTTGTGCCTTGGATATAAAAATCTACTCTCTTACTGTCATAATAGTATTAATACCTGAGATGTATTTTCATACAGTCATACAGATGATGGATATTATGTGTCTTCACAAGTTTGCCTCGCTAATCTTTCATGGTTTCCTAGGCAATGAAAAGTGAATATACAGTGGACCACAGATTTTCATTTAGTTTGTATTCAACGGTAATGGAAGTGTCTATATTGGCAATAAAAGAAAGAATGTAGAATCAGAAAAATAAATAAGATACATGTATTGATGGCCAGAAAACATAACTTTTATCTTAAAACAACAGCAACTATAAAGCAACCCCTTCCCAAACAAACAGAAATATCATCAGTTTTCCAATCAAAAATAAAATATTGTTTCAAGATATTTCAAATGCACATTTTTGGCTTCTGTTTTTCCCATTTTCCTGTTAGAGATTTGGATGCCAGATGTATGATTTGAACTCTTTTGATGAAAATGATATTTTCCTCAGAGAAAATGTTGGGGTTTAAACCATTGCTCTCATAGGAAATTCCTGACTGCCTTAATCTTTTTGCTTCCTCTTCTTTACATGAACATAAAAGTAGTAAGATACTGATTAAATTTGAAGGATTATTGTAAAACATTAGTTTTACTTAATATTGTCAGACATAGACCTCTCAGATCTATGGAAAAGACAATACCCAAAGTCAGCTGATCTCCAAAGGACCTTTAAGAATATACTGTTGGTGTTTTCTGGATCATCTGCTGATAAGCCTAACTGTTCCCAATATAGTTTGATAGGCGGTGCTTTAGAAAAGATGAAATCTCAGCAGTTTGACTCTCATGGTGTGTTTTATAGAAGTGTTTGTGCCAAATTCATGTTATATTTGCTATCAAGAATGAGCTTCTATGCAGTCTCCCAGTTCTTAGTCCTTTAAGGAAGTCATTCAAACTATTATTCCACTGCCCCAAATGGCTTGCTTTCTTTTTATTATTTTATGATTTAATCAGGAGAAAATGTAATCCATTGAAACCCAATGTGTGTGACCCTGGGATTTTGAAACTGACCTAAAATCAATATATTTTACAATCTGTCTGTATCATGTGTGGATGATAGCTGACAAAATACAGCTCCTTTACTTCAGACAGCTTAAGGGGAGCACAAGTGACCCAGGCATGGAGCAAGAGTTTTGTTTTTTGAGACTGTTTTCCCACTGAGGGGTGGGACTGGGATAGAGTGATAGCTGGGTCCCTGGTCATGCCACCAGCAGCCCCTACTGCTATTTTTTATTCCAGCCAGAAATTCAGAATGTTTACCAGTCCCTTGCACAGCACAGTCCTGCATGCCATTATGCTGTAAGCCAAGCATAGGAACTGCTGAGAATCTGCAAATCATTCACAGGTTGCATCATCCCTGCACAAAGTGCTTACACACACAAATGTGTGTGCTGCTTCTCTATCCTCAAATAAGCACTCAGTATTACCAAAAATATGAAATAGCTGACTTGTTGAGTACCCACAATTCCCCTGAGATGGTCTACAACTCAAGTATACAGAATACTAATTACAACAAGTTTTTATCTCCATGTATTCCATAATCATACCACAGACACAGGATCAAGTCATCTGCAGGCTCAGTGGCACATACCTGCTGCTGCTGCTCCTTGCTCTGAATGGCAGCCTGACCCCAGGGATACACACAGCTCTTGGCAACACATCGTCGTCTCCCAATTATAGGTATTAAAGTTGAAATGAAAACTTAATGCAAATAACTATATTTCAAAGTTAGGGTGAAAGGTGAAGGTAGGGGGTTTCCAAAACACAGACAGAGGTGTCTGTTCTTCCTGATTGATTCCTATCTGGGGCCATTCTTCAGGTTTTAAAAGCAGTACTCAGAGAATACTGAAACCAGAAAAGGGATGTGTCGTACCATCTCTGATTTTGCAAATTATTGCAAGCAATTATAACTAGTCAGATTGTGTCAGGGTTAGCATTTTTTGGTGTATTTGAGAAATGCCTGCTATCACAGTGTAAACTGTGACAGAAAATAGAGGGTTTTTTACATTTATTTCCAGAGTCATTGCTTTCAGCTGATATTTGTTTATAAAAACATTCTGTGTATTGACTACTTGAAATAACTCTTCCATGTATTAAGTTGTGAAACCACACAGCTATTTCTGTAAATCTTTTAGAAAAGTCTCACATATTCACAGCAGGCATGGTTTATTGGACTGGCAGCAGTAGCAGTGTGCCAAACTCTCTGATCTATATGAAGGGCCACAGATGTTAAGCCTCGGAGCTGCACAAAGGTTTTGTCCATCATGATCTGCTCAGGGTCACATAGAGAGCAAATGGGCCAGTTAGGGAGGAGTCCTAGGCACCCTCACTGTGCCTCTGTACAACGTCCATCATCCTCCTCCCTCGTGGGAAAAAAAAACATCACAGAGTTTCTCATCAAGGCCTCCCAGGTATAATTATTATACCATACAGAGGTAGGAAGCCCGTTGCCATTTTTACCTATGCCAGCTTCTCAGGGAATGCAGTCCCAGGCTCTTTGAGCTGGCTGCTTGGCTCCATGGCTGCTGTGACCTCCAGCTAATTTGCTGCCAGCACTGTGCAGAGGATGCTTCTCACCTGCTGCCAACTGTGCCTGTTGGCATGAAAAAACCCTTTGCCTGAAAAAAATGCACACACATCAAAAGAGGGAATAAGATGGTAATATTGTCAAGAATTTTCCTTGTATAGTCTGTAGTGAGCCAGATAGTCAGTCAACCTTTACTGATCCTTGGGAAACTCCAGGTGAGTGCACAACTGACAGTACCTGATGTTGACAAGTCAAGTAGATGAGTCCTAACCATCTGCATGAGCTGTGGAAGAGAAACTCTCCAGCTTCAGAAGCAGTTTTCTGTAGCATGGTCTCAGCAGGACCTTTTTAAATGCTGGCAGAGATTCAGACTGTGTCTGAGTATGCAAAAGGCATTTCTGCACCTGGCATGTCAAACCAACCCATTCTCAACACAAAAAAAAGACTGACTACACAATTTGAAACCAGTGTCTAAAACAGATTAGCACAGGGTAGCTTAATAAAAACTGGAATATATATTTTTGCTGCTGACATTTGCTAAAGGATTATTCTGCTCTCCAATGGCTTTTATAGCAGAAATAGAAAAGCTCGTTCTGCCAAAAATGCCTGAATGATGTATTGAACTGGATAACTACTACAAATTCCTTCACTATATGTTATACCTTTAAATCTCTAAGGAATCCTCTGGCTTTTGAGGTAGAGATCCATTTTGTATTCCAGGCAGCACGGTCTCTTGCAGAGATATACAAACAGTAGGGTCTTCTTAGTAACATTTTCTAACATTTTAACCTGGTTCCCTAAGGAAATCCTCATGTTTTGGGGGTGGGTGGCAGGTTTATGCATATACATCTGTCCTTTTGCCTTCCCTTCTAAAAATTCCCATTGTTTGATTTCAATTTTCTCAGGCAAACAGACAAGTGAGAAAAGCTGCAGTGGGAGTCTGCAGCTTATTAGACACCAGAGAATCTACACCAGTCAGCAGCATTATAAACACTTTAAGTGTTCAAAAATGCTGAAAAGGCTTTACCAGGGGCATGCAACTTGCCAAGTTCTGAAAATCCACATGGGGGAATTTGTGAGCAGGGAGCTTTGAAACTCTAAACACACCAAGCATCAATCAGAAGATACACTCAAGGCTAGGTAAGGTCCTTAACCTGTTCATTTGGGGACTCTTCAGTGCTGGGGCCAGGGAGACTGGAGAGAAGGAAAAGATGTGAATTGTTTTAGTCCTCAGCATTCTGAAATCACTATTGATAGGGATTTAGGAGAGGCTGGGTAAAGGCAGGCTGCTCAGGACTCCTCTGTAAGGGTAGCAGCACCAGGCTCCAGGGGTTTCTCTGTGCTAGAAAATGTTGCAGGGAATCAATATATATCAATATAGCTACCTCTGGAGATGGTAACTACATGCAGAAGCTGATTGAGAGCTGATTCAGACAGAATTAGTTAATAGGGCAACATAAAGCCATAGAAATCATAATTCATTAATTCTTGTGCTCAGAAACCTGCCTGTTTTTCTCGCTTTCATTCAGGCTGGATTTAAGAAGCTTCTTCCCATGAAGGGAAAAAACACAGATGCCCTTTTCTAGATTTAGAGCACATCCCAAATCTTTTTAAGTTAGAATTTTATTTGGCTCTTATGAAATGTATTCTCAGAGCTGCAGCATATTTCTCCATCTTATTCCCTGATCTTTCTGGAGACCCAGAGATAATTACATTCAAACAATCTTCCTTACTGTGTGAGCATTGAAGGCTATGAGTTTCTGTGCCAGCATCTGGAGGGATGAAATCTACAGGACCTTTTATCCTTAGCTTCATATAAGTTAGATTCTTTCATTAATTAAGTGGATTCACTTGGTGTGTAGCTGCAGCTCACTGGGCTCCATGAGTCTGTCTTGCCTTGTAGCCTCCTCATGCCAGGGAAAGGAGAGGGAACCCAGGTTTGTAAAGTTCTTCCTACCCTTTGGGACAAAATCTGAGTGCAGGGTTGGAGCTTCAGTGTCCACCAGGACTTGGATGCCTTGGTAAAACAGAAGCATGGGGTATCTGGTGTTTAGCGTAGGCATCATCTTGGGAGCAAAACTGGGTCCTCAGCATTACCCCCAGGAGCTGTATGAAACCGGGCAAAACAACACTGTTGCTCATTCATAAAGCTGACACACTGAAGGGCTATTAGGTGCTTTTTTAAAGTTTGTTAGGAGGAGCAGGAACTGCAAATTTCACTATGGCTTTTTCCTAATGAAACAAAGAAAAGGCAATTCCTCAAGTGTCAGGTAGAGAAGGGGCAAGCTTTTAAAATTATTATTTCCTTTGATCCTTTCTGGTTTCATAGGTCTGATTTCACCTGCTATTCTGATTTATTTTCCTGGTTTCTTTCATTGCCTTCATCCCAGAGCGTCAATTCATAATTATTGGCAGATTGGAAGATAAAAACTCAATAATCTCTCTTGATACTTCTCCTCTCCTCTACCATCTGCTTCAGTATTAGTACTTTCTATCAAGAAAATACCAAATCCTCATCCTGTGCCTGTGAGGAGTTTCACTTATGAGAGAGTCATTTGGAACTGTGTGCATGGCAGCATATAAAGGGATTTAGAAGGTGGTAGGCATTGATTGATGCTACATAGGGTTCATCTAACCCTACTAAATCAGTGTTCACATTGGCCTTCTCACACTGATNAAAAAGACTGACTACACAATTTGAAACCAGTGTCTAAAACAGATTAGCACAGGGTAGCTTAATAAAAACTGGAATATATATTTTTGCTGCTGACATTTGCTAAAGGATTATTCTGCTCTCCAATGGCTTTTATAGCAGAAATAGAAAAGCTCGTTCTGCCAAAAATGCCTGAATGATGTATTGAACTGGATAACTACTACAAATTCCTTCACTATATGTTATACCTTTAAATCTCTAAGGAATCCTCTGGCTTTTGAGGTAGAGATCCATTTTGTATTCCAGGCAGCACGGTCTCTTGCAGAGATATACAAACAGTAGGGTCTTCTTAGTAACATTTTCTAACATTTTAACCTGGTTCCCTAAGGAAATCCTCATGTTTTGGGGGTGGGTGGCAGGTTTATGCATATACATCTGTCCTTTTGCCTTCCCTTCTAAAAATTCCCATTGTTTGATTTCAATTTTCTCAGGCAAACAGACAAGTGAGAAAAGCTGCAGTGGGAGTCTGCAGCTTATTAGACACCAGAGAATCTACACCAGTCAGCAGCATTATAAACACTTTAAGTGTTCAAAAATGCTGAAAAGGCTTTACCAGGGGCATGCAACTTGCCAAGTTCTGAAAATCCACATGGGGGAATTTGTGAGCAGGGAGCTTTGAAACTCTAAACACACCAAGCATCAATCAGAAGATACACTCAAGGCTAGGTAAGGTCCTTAACCTGTTCATTTGGGGACTCTTCAGTGCTGGGGCCAGGGAGACTGGAGAGAAGGAAAAGATGTGAATTGTTTTAGTCCTCAGCATTCTGAAATCACTATTGATAGGGATTTAGGAGAGGCTGGGTAAAGGCAGGCTGCTCAGGACTCCTCTGTAAGGGTAGCAGCACCAGGCTCCAGGGGTTTCTCTGTGCTAGAAAATGTTGCAGGGAATCAATATATATCAATATAGCTACCTCTGGAGATGGTAACTACATGCAGAAGCTGATTGAGAGCTGATTCAGACAGAATTAGTTAATAGGGCAACATAAAGCCATAGAAATCATAATTCATTAATTCTTGTGCTCAGAAACCTGCCTGTTTTTCTCGCTTTCATTCAGGCTGGATTTAAGAAGCTTCTTCCCATGAAGGGAAAAAACACAGATGCCCTTTTCTAGATTTAGAGCACATCCCAAATCTTTTTAAGTTAGAATTTTATTTGGCTCTTATGAAATGTATTCTCAGAGCTGCAGCATATTTCTCCATCTTATTCCCTGATCTTTCTGGAGACCCAGAGATAATTACATTCAAACAATCTTCCTTACTGTGTGAGCATTGAAGGCTATGAGTTTCTGTGCCAGCATCTGGAGGGATGAAATCTACAGGACCTTTTATCCTTAGCTTCATATAAGTTAGATTCTTTCATTAATTAAGTGGATTCACTTGGTGTGTAGCTGCAGCTCACTGGGCTCCATGAGTCTGTCTTGCCTTGTAGCCTCCTCATGCCAGGGAAAGGAGAGGGAACCCAGGTTTGTAAAGTTCTTCCTACCCTTTGGGACAAAATCTGAGTGCAGGGTTGGAGCTTCAGTGTCCACCAGGACTTGGATGCCTTGGTAAAACAGAAGCATGGGGTATCTGGTGTTTAGCGTAGGCATCATCTTGGGAGCAAAACTGGGTCCTCAGCATTACCCCCAGGAGCTGTATGAAACCGGGCAAAACAACACTGTTGCTCATTCATAAAGCTGACACACTGAAGGGCTATTAGGTGCTTTTTTAAAGTTTGTTAGGAGGAGCAGGAACTGCAAATTTCACTATGGCTTTTTCCTAATGAAACAAAGAAAAGGCAATTCCTCAAGTGTCAGGTAGAGAAGGGGCAAGCTTTTAAAATTATTATTTCCTTTGATCCTTTCTGGTTTCATAGGTCTGATTTCACCTGCTATTCTGATTTATTTTCCTGGTTTCTTTCATTGCCTTCATCCCAGAGCGTCAATTCATAATTATTGGCAGATTGGAAGATAAAAACTCAATAATCTCTCTTGATACTTCTCCTCTCCTCTACCATCTGCTTCAGTATTAGTACTTTCTATCAAGAAAATACCAAATCCTCATCCTGTGCCTGTGAGGAGTTTCACTTATGAGAGAGTCATTTGGAACTGTGTGCATGGCAGCATATAAAGGGATTTAGAAGGTGGTAGGCATTGATTGATGCTACATAGGGTTCATCTAACCCTACTAAATCAGTGTTCACATTGGCCTTCTCACACTGATCTTAGTTTTAGTGTCTGCCTTTGTAAGAGTCTTCTGGCAAGCCCTGGTAAATTAGTAAATAAGTACTAAATAATAGCTGAGCCATGAGGTGTGGGAGTAATAGATTACCTGCTTCACCAAGCCTGTCAAGGGTACTCTCCTGTCCACAGAGCTTTGGGGAAACCTGTCTGGAGGCTGAGGGAAGCTCAATTGACCAGATGCTAACACTACCAGACTGGATCTTTCTTAGATCACTCCTTTATGACCCTGGAAATAACAGTAATAAAGGAAGACAGTATTAATATTAACTATCATAGATTAAGTGAATGCATTTATAATTACCATTTTTTTCAGTATATGTCAGTGTTTGCCTAAACAGATATTTGTATTTAAAACTATATATTTTTAAATTCTGGATTCCAAGGTATAAAAAGGTATAAAAGCACAGCTCATACCTTATTCCCTGTTATCAGTGGAAGCTGGATTACAGGCTTCTCAGGAATGAGGAGGTAGCAATATTTTAATTATTTTTTTTACAAAAGCTGCATAATAATAAAAGCTATTGTAGGCTGAATACCTTCAAACTAATTATCAATCTGAATATGATATAAAGAAAGGCTTTTCAGAGCTTAATCAGAATAAAAATTAATAAGACTGAAAAATGAAAGAAAAAAAAATGTAAGAAAGGAGACTAAAACTTTTTTTTTTTTTTAAGATAGAAAAAATAACTTAGGGGGGATTAAGGAGTCCTGAATTGCATTATAAGATTCTGGGTTATATCCAAGCATCTCTTTAACTGAAAGGATATTCTGAAATCAAATACCTACATACTGGGAAAAATTTGCCATAGTTTTGCTACCCAAACCAAGCCTGAGTTACATTTCTGAACCTCTAAACTACAGACTGATACAGCTTGAGTACACTGTCTGTGAACAGAGATGCTGAGCAGTAAAAAGCAAACAGTATTTATAGATAGAGCCCTTTAAGGATGAGCTCCAAATAGCTCCTCTTTTCAGTAAGATACATCCCAGTAAACTTAATCCTGTAAACCTTTGAGTACAGACTTCAGCTCCTGGTGCTGTTTCTGGTTCTGCTACCTCATTCTCAGCATAATCAGACTTGTCATCATCTACAAGGAATACTGTCTTATTTCAACACCAATAACCTGTGAAATGAAGAATGCACTAAATACACAACAACATTTAAGAAAGCATGATGCTTCCTTACCCCTCTAGGTAAAGGTTCTTAGTCCCAGAAACGTCACCTTGTACATGACTATAATTATACTATTTGAATACCCAATGCTGTGTCTGAAACCCTCCAGGTGCTTGTGGCAAAACTATGTTCAGTGGGTTTATGCCATATGGATGCACAAAAGCTGTCATCCCTGCATAGATAAGGCCATACACAGGCAGATCAAGGTTGTGTCACCTGCACAACCCCCATGAATGGTCTGCATGCACCAGGTGATAATGAAACTTGCCTGTGAACTGTGAGTCAGGAAAACCCAGACACATATTCACCTGCCAGGCCAGTCATTAGGATGAACCAAGCGCCAGCTTAACCGTGTGTGATTTGCAGCCAGGGAATGTCACATCAGCTGTTGTGTGTTCACCCAGCAGCCTGTGCACGCTGCATGCAAAAGCACTGCTGAATTTGCTGCTCATTGAACTAGGAGTGAGACTGGCAGTGGGATTGTAGGAAATCCTCTAATATAGCAAAGCTGTGAATCACACCTCTTAGGAAGCAGTAAAGTCCATCTTTATCCCAAAAGCCGTGAATGTGCACTTAGCACCCACTGAACACAATGGGAGTTGAGCAGATTCTTAAATTTCATCACAGTGGAAATGAGCTTTATTTAAAATCAGGATTTATATTNAGCGTAGGCATCATCTTGGGAGCAAAACTGGGTCCTCAGCATTACCCCCAGGAGCTGTATGAAACCGGGCAAAACAACACTGTTGCTCATTCATAAAGCTGACACACTGAAGGGCTATTAGGTGCTTTTTTAAAGTTTGTTAGGAGGAGCAGGAACTGCAAATTTCACTATGGCTTTTTCCTAATGAAACAAAGAAAAGGCAATTCCNACAGGGAGAAGAGCTGTGCAGCTTTTGCTCTCACCATTTTGGACAGAAAGAGACTGTTTATTGGGGAAAGCAGTAAGTAGTTTGGTTCCTGTCTCAGTGCTGCTGTGTCACAGCCCAGCAATCACAGGCTTCCTCTTGCTTCTTGCTGCCCACAACACAACCTATGCTGGTACTCCCAGCACTGAAAACTAGTCAGGCACCAGTTTCTGCTACCTACTGAATCACAGCTGGGGAATTGCTAGGCCATTGTGAAAACTTTCATACCGACTTTAGGAAAGTGAAAAATGTAGTTTTTGCTGACTGAAATACTTTCTGAATTAGCAAAGGAGAAAGCTGAGAGAGCTCTCGGTGCTGTTCTTAGTTTTAGTGTCTGCCTTTGTAAGAGTCTTCTGGCAAGCCCTGGTAAATTAGTAAATAAGTACTAAATAATAGCTGAGCCATGAGGTGTGGGAGTAATAGATTACCTGCTTCACCAAGCCTGTCAAGGGTACTCTCCTGTCCACAGAGCTTTGGGGAAACCTGTCTGGAGGCTGAGGGAAGCTCAATTGACCAGATGCTAACACTACCAGACTGGATCTTTCTTAGATCACTCCTTTATGACCCTGGAAATAACAGTAATAAAGGAAGACAGTATTAATATTAACTATCATAGATTAAGTGAATGCATTTATAATTACCATTTTTTTCAGTATATGTCAGTGTTTGCCTAAACAGATATTTGTATTTAAAACTATATATTTTTAAATTCTGGATTCCAAGGTATAAAAAGGTATAAAAGCACAGCTCATACCTTATTCCCTGTTATCAGTGGAAGCTGGATTACAGGCTTCTCAGGAATGAGGAGGTAGCAATATTTTAATTATTTTTTTTACAAAAGCTGCATAATAATAAAAGCTATTGTAGGCTGAATACCTTCAAACTAATTATCAATCTGAATATGATATAAAGAAAGGCTTTTCAGAGCTTAATCAGAATAAAAATTAATAAGACTGAAAAATGAAAGAAAAAAAAATGTAAGAAAGGAGACTAAAACTTTTTTTTTTTTTTAAGATA
>VYZU01083044.1:41340-55932 GCA_013401355.1 Ceyx cyanopectus | reverse complement strand
TTACAAAATCAACTATTTGAAAGAATGCCTAAGTTCTTTTACTGCAAAAGCTTACTTTCTCATTAAAATGGTGAGAAAATATATGATACTTATATTTTTAACAAATCCAGAAAAAAAAGGTTATACTTTCATATTAACTATATTTAATCTTACCTCTTGTTCTTCTGTGTAGAGACAGACTGCCTTAAGGAATGAATTGGCACTCCTCCACAGAAGTTAATGCAGTTTTTGTCAGTTGATACCTTCTAAGAGTCTAATCCATAAAAATATAACAATTTCAGAAATCATTAAAAAGTGAAAGACATTTCTGGTTCTGAATCCCAAACCACTGTAGTCAGGGGAACTGCCAGCACTGTTCTTATTCCGAGAGATCTCTATGTTTAGGTGATGATTAACAGCACTTGATGTGTTTATTGTGCCATGCATGCATGCATGCATGCTACTTCTGTTTAACACTAATGTGGCTTATGTATTTCCTATCTGGCAGATAGAAACCCCTTTGAAGATTATGCTATTTCTATTTTCTAGACATAAAGGCTGACTCGGTAAATTCAGAACTGTAGAAAAATCTCTTGCAGCTTGAACTGATGTTAGTTCAGAGGCTTATGCATTAGGCTGTTGATGGAACAGGTGGGTTGTTCCCAGGCTCAGTTCCATCCTCTGACCGAGGAGCTGAGACAGAGGCCCCAGGAAGGTGCCCTTGTTCCCAGGCCAGTGCTCATCTTGTTCTCCTTGTTGAAGCTGCTATTCATGCTTCAAAATGAGATGAAGACTGAATGTTTACATGGGATGGAGTAAAATCTTACCTTGAGAACAGTTCTGCTTCCAAATCATTTTCTGAAACCACCACCTCCTTTTTGTCTGCAAGCAGTTTGGGGCAGGTGTCAACATCTAAGGTGATAAGGGAAAGAGATCATTAATAATTAATTCCATAAAAAAAATGGGGCTAATAAAGCCAAATAAAAATGTGCAGTAAAGGAAGAGAAGGTCATAGACACAAAAAGGAGAAACAAGGATTTCTTCTATTATTTGTCTATTAACTTCCTACAAAAGTATTCCATTTTCTTCACAAATATATTTTACTGTTAACAACAGTGGACAAGAAGTCACCAGATCAGTGTGTGTTCTTTTAGTTTTATTAACTGAATAATGTGTTTATCTAAAACTCCTCCAGAAACTAATTAATTATCTCAGTTTACAGTTAAAAACTTACTTTATTTGTTCTGAATGAGGAATAGCCAACATCCACTCTCATTATAATCATGTGAAATGTATTACAAAAGCTACATCAGAAAAAGACATAAAAGTTTGATTCTCAGACTGTTAGGATGCAAAATAATGTTCCTAGTTTCCATGCATGGTAATTGTATATGCCACTGGGGTGACAGAAGATTTGCAAATGGATATTTAGGTCTGCAATTACCTGATTGGGATGCACAGACATGGGAATTGTTTAATCAGTTTAAGAAAGCAATTACACATGCATTTTATGAACTGCATAGCTTAACTTCACAGGAATCAGTCGCTTGAATTATCTAATCTGGGATGACTGTTCTGTGATACATACAATATTAGTCCAGTTCCTGTATTTTTTTCTATGTATCTTACATCTTTTATCCCATGAAAGTTTTAGCTATGCTTTTAAATATGAAAGAACAAAGCTGTGGGAAGATGATCAACCATATTATTCTGTCTCATAAATCTATATTAGGTGATTATAAAAGGGCTGGAGCTATTCCTGAAGCAAAAACTCCACAGTGAGCATTTGTTCAGAGAGTTGAGTCTGTGCCTTGCATTGCTCAAGGTGGATCCAGGAGGACCTGGAAAAATGGACATTCATCATCCATTCATCAGCTGCTCTCTCTAATTTGGATGCTTTTTCTACTTTTTAATTTCTTCAAGCCCTGAACAACCTTGTTTAAACAAACTCAGCTGACATGCCTTCAGAACATAGCAAGGAAAATGTATCAGAACACTGTAAATCCAGGGGAAGACCATTTGTGTTCACAATGGGAAATATAAAGGATCAAGTTTTTTCTTTAGGATTTTTTCGAGTGGAAAGAATTAAAGTGTCTAAATTTGTATGAGTTGAAGAAATCTCTGCTTATATTCCATTTTCAAGTGTGACTTAAGTACATTAAGAAATTAGGGACCCACTGACCCATAACAACTTGCATTCTACCAGTTTAAATTTAATCTATGAATATTTTATAATGTTAAAATAACATTTCTGTGCATCCTAACATGGCAGTGAAATTAAATTGGGTGTTAGTATGGCTTTCTGCATATGGATATGATGTAGCAACCACATGTTTTTTGTGATGTAAGAGGAATGTCTATTTGCCAGTTGTTAATTCCCTGACTAGATATATTTCTGTAATGTTTTACATTACAGTGAAATGTAAGAGAAACGTCTATTTGCCAGTTGTTAATTCCTTGGCTACATAGATTTCTGCAATATTTTACGTTCAAGTGAAATTTTTAACAGAAAATAGTTTGGACTAATGGAAAATTTTCATCTCTATTTATGCTTTTTCTCAGCCTACTTAGTTTTTTTTTCCCCATCAAATCATAGGGAATATGAATAATTTAGTATTAATTAGTATTAATAGTATTAATCAGTATAAATAGATATAAAAACTGAGTGGGACATTGGCTTCAAAGATTTACTCATTATTAAATGAGGTTGATTTGCCCTAACTTTGTATGTTCATGAGTTAATTTCACTTCTACTAAAAGCAAACATATTGAACAGAGAGCATTGTAATTCAAGCCCTAAAGATTTGTTCTCCAGTTTATCCCAGTGGAACTTAGGAGAAGCTTCAGCTCCACTCAGGAAGCTAAAGGAAGTGGCTCTAGTCTGGGGATAGGATAATCACACCTTTCCTAGGTTGGATTAAAGGAATTACAGAACTGCATCATTGGTATTAATCATCTTGCAAAAGCAGAACTATAGTTGTATAAAAATTTCTCTGAGTTCTTTGCTGCTACTTCAGGAGATGAGTACTCTGCTGCTCTCCAAAAATACTAAAATAGATCAACCACTGACTTTTTTTAAGTTCATTTTCTCTCTGTGGACTCTCATAAATTTTCTAATGCCAGCCTGAACTCTCCTTCCAGCTATAGCTGAAACAGCACTGAAAGCTTTTCCTATTTTTCTAATGGCTAAATCAATTTATTTTAGTCTATGCAATACAGTTAGATCACTGTAAGACAGTTTAGAGCAGAAAACCTGAAGAGTACATGCCACATGGAAACCCAGTCCTTCCCTTCTCCCCGCCATTCTCTGCTTGCAAATATAATTAATTTGGCAATGTTTGTTGTCATGGGTTACTTGTGTCTTCCCACAGAACTGCAGACGTGTGGGCACCTATCCAAACTCCTCTCCCAGCACAGCTGAATGTCTGGNTATAATCATGTGAAATGTATTACAAAAGCTACATCAGAAAAAGACATAAAAGTTTGATTCTCAGACTGTTAGGATGCAAAATAATGTTCCTAGTTTCCATGCATGGTAATTGTATATGCCACTGGGGTGACAGAAGATTTGCAAATGGATATTTAGGTCTGCAATTACCTGATTGGGATGCACAGACATGGGAATTGTTTAATCAGTTTAAGAAAGCAATTACACATGCATTTTATGAACTGCATAGCTTAACTTCACAGGAATCAGTCGCTTGAATTATCTAATCTGGGATGACTGTTCTGTGATACATACAATATTAGTCCAGTTCCTGTATTTTTTTCTATGTATCTTACATCTTTTATCCCATGAAAGTTTTAGCTATGCTTTTAAATATGAAAGAACAAAGCTGTGGGAAGATGATCAACCATATTATTCTGTCTCATAAATCTATATTAGGTGATTATAAAAGGGCTGGAGCTATTCCTGAAGCAAAAACTCCACAGTGAGCATTTGTTCAGAGAGTTGAGTCTGTGCCTTGCATTGCTCAAGGTGGATCCAGGAGGACCTGGAAAAATGGACATTCATCATCCATTCATCAGCTGCTCTCTCTAATTTGGATGCTTTTTCTACTTTTTAATTTCTTCAAGCCCTGAACAACCTTGTTTAAACAAACTCAGCTGACATGCCTTCAGAACATAGCAAGGAAAATGTATCAGAACACTGTAAATCCAGGGGAAGACCATTTGTGTTCACAATGGGAAATATAAAGGATCAAGTTTTTTCTTTAGGATTTTTTCGAGTGGAAAGAATTAAAGTGTCTAAATTTGTATGAGTTGAAGAAATCTCTGCTTATATTCCATTTTCAAGTGTGACTTAAGTACATTAAGAAATTAGGGACCCACTGACCCATAACAACTTG
This sequence comes from Ceyx cyanopectus, assembly GCA_013401355.1. Taxonomy (NCBI): domain Eukaryota; kingdom Metazoa; phylum Chordata; class Aves; order Coraciiformes; family Alcedinidae; genus Ceyx; species Ceyx cyanopectus. The sequence continues at coordinate 51,604 of VYZU01083044.1, read as the reverse complement.
CATTCTACCAGTTTAAATTTAATCTATGAATATTTTATAATGTTAAAATAACATTTCTGTGCATCCTAACATGGCAGTGAAATTAAATTGGGTGTTAGTATGGCTTTCTGCATATGGATATGATGTAGCAACCACATGTTTTTTGTGATGTAAGAGGAATGTCTATTTGCCAGTTGTTAATTCCTTGGCTACATAGATTTCTGCAATATTTTACGTTCAAGTGAAATTTTTAACAGAAAATAGTTTGGACTAATGGAAAATTTTCATCTCTATTTATGCTTTTTCTCAGCCTACTTAGTTTTTTTTTCCCCATCAAATCATAGGGAATATGAATAATTTAGTATTAATTAGTATTAATAGTATTAATCAGTATAAATAGATATAAAAACTGAGTGGGACATTGGCTTCAAAGATTTACTCATTATTAAATGAGGTTGATTTGCCCTAACTTTGTATGTTCATGAGTTAATTTCACTTCTACTAAAAGCAAACATATTGAACAGAGAGCATTGTAATTCAAGCCCTAAAGATTTGTTCTCCAGTTTATCCCAGTGGAACTTAGGAGAAGCTTCAGCTCCACTCAGGAAGCTAAAGGAAGTGGCTCTAGTCTGGGGATAGGATAATCACACCTTTCCTAGGTTGGATTAAAGGAATTACAGAACTGCATCATTGGTATTAATCATCTTGCAAAAGCAGAACTATAGTTGTATAAAAATTTCTCTGAGTTCTTTGCTGCTACTTCAGGAGATGAGTACTCTGCTGCTCTCCAAAAATACTAAAATAGATCAACCACTGACTTTTTTTAAGTTCATTTTCTCTCTGTGGACTCTCATAAATTTTCTAATGCCAGCCTGAACTCTCCTTCCAGCTATAGCTGAAACAGCACTGAAAGCTTTTCCTATTTTTCTAATGGCTAAATCAATTTATTTTAGTCTATGCAATACAGTTAGATCACTGTAAGACAGTTTAGAGCAGAAAACCTGAAGAGTACATGCCACATGGAAACCCAGTCCTTCCCTTCTCCCCGCCATTCTCTGCTTGCAAATATAATTAATTTGGCAATGTTTGTTGTCATGGGTTACTTGTGTCTTCCCACAGAACTGCAGACGTGTGGGCACCTATCCAAACTCCTCTCCCAGCACAGCTGAATGTCTGGGAAGGCGTGAGGAATTTCTCCGTAGTCTAGTGCAGCTCAAGTACCTCCCAACAGCCCTGCGCCAGCTGCCACAGCTCAAGGTCCTACCAAAGCCACTGGAGCTTCCACAACTGTCGACCACAATGTGGAAGTTTTAGGGAAAAGTGACCTAATTTTAAAATGTGCTCACAAGTATCCCCAGAGACTTATATTCTGGGTTTTTTGAGAAAGAATGTCTTCCTTCTTTTCCTCAGAAGATGCACCTCATGCCATTTTCATTGTCCAAAGCTACCACCTTACGCACAATCAAAAATCACAGGCTTGTGGGAGAGCCTGATGAGTAAAATCCACATTCCATATCTTCTCCCTTCTCTCAGTGAGCTCAAATGAAATAGTTTCCCATCATATTGTGAGTCAGTATGTAATCATGGGAAAGTCCTTACATAATACTATTCTTACAGAGCTCACATGAAATATAAAGTCCTTTTTCTACACATTGAATCCACTTTGTTACCTACCAGAATGTCTTTTGTGCTACAAAAAAAAGGCAATATTTCTTACACAGGGAAATATGCTGCTGACTTTGGAGGCTCAGTCGTTCAACCTGTGACATAGGCAGAAATTTCCTCTCTAGAAGTTAGGTGACAGATCCTCAAATGACAAAAATCGCTCTGGTGCTGCTGAAGTCAGTTTAATGGTTTACACTGGTTGGGAAGCAGATGAAATCAAAATAAGTTATTCCAATCTGCTTCTTTCCTTAATCCAGGATTCCCTCTCCTAAACCAGGATAGAGGTTTAACTCAAGAACAGGAGACCTTATGGGAGTAGGCAAGATTATCTCAATATCCAAAATTTTGCCAATTGTCACTCTGCCTGCAAGAGGAAAGAATAAAAAAACCTTTCTGTTAATATGTATTGTACCAAATATTTAACAGTGGGTTATTGGAAACTGGCACATAAAACAGGACCATTGGTCTTGGATCAAATGGTTTGCATTATTAGATTACAATTTAAATTTGCAAATGGCAAAAAATATGCCTAAACAACAGGAAAATTTATGGAGCACTTTCTGTCTAATGAGGAAGCTCACTAGCAGATAATTGCATGTAAAGTACTTTAATGCTAACTACCTACTTTAAAAAATTGATGCAAAATTTGGTTCATAATTAAATTATAATTACAAGCAAACATGAAACGGTGATTATTCTCAGACATTTGTATGGTTTATTTTCAAAGTTCTGTAGCTTCTTTTTTTCTATGTGTTTCATCTTGGAGAGGGCTACTGTCCTCCCTGTTTTGCATGAGGGATAATACCTCTTATAGTGATTTGTAATCTAGTGTTTATATAAAATGTTATATACATTTCTGCTGAACTGTCATTCATGAATATAGACATTTTTAGACACACCTTATTTGCCAGCAAAAATAGAAGATGTAAAGGAAATAGATTTTTTTCTATGTGCTAAAAGTCTGATTACTACTGATTGCTAAAGTCTGATGTGCTAACCTCTGATTAGGGAAAATCAGGTTTAGGTATTGCATGGCTGTAAAATGACATGACAGAGCTGCTTAGGCTGGCACCTGGAAACCTTAGCTGTTTACCTCTTAAGGTGATCTTAGCTGTCAGTCTGGTGCAGCAGTTCCAGAAACACAACTGGTTTGTGTGGAGTAGACAGATGGACAAAGTTGCTCTCCTCAGAGATGGGAGGATGCTGGTTTTGATGCTGAGGATGATGCTGAGTTTCTGAGGAAGAGCTGGGAGAGAGGAAGGACAGTGTGTCTGGTACCTTTTTTTATGTGGAGCAAAAGTCCAGCTGACACTGGATCAAGATCACAAGGAAAAACCTTCTTTCCTTCTTCTTTGCTTTCTGATTAAAAGTCTCAAACTGTGTCTGGATCTGACATAATGATGCTCAGCTTTTAGTGAAAAAGTTGGTGTGTAACAAGCCGTTTTTAAAGATGTGACTCACAAGGTGCTTCTTTGTTTGGCTTTATAGTGGGAACTGAAAAGACAGAGGAAAAATGATTGCTTGATATTGAGCCTTAAAATACTTCCCTCAAGGCTGTAGTGATCTTGCTTGTTTGAAATGGCAAAACTCCCCCACCCAACTTTTCCCTCTTCCCTTCCAAAAACGTTCAAAACATTCCTGGAACTTCAAATAAAATTCCCTCTGACAATGGGTGATCCCCTCTGCTGTTTGGTACTGGAGCACCAGCCTGCTTTCCTCTTCTTGCACACAGAGCACCAATGTCTGTGTGCAGAGCAGAGCCACCTCCAACAGCCCTGAGCCTTAACCCTAACTCTTTCTGTTAGGGTTTTTTGTCTGAAGAGACAAATAGCCCTTTCAGTTCTTGTCATGCACACGGAAATGTTCAAGTATTATTTTAAAGCTGCAACTTAATGACAGGTTTCATTTGCATTATCAGGCCTGTTCCTCCTTCTTCCCCTTTCACAAAAACAACCTATGGTTGCTTTTTTGAAACAGTCACATAACCATAGATAAACTACTAGATGTGTCCTTCTCCTGTTTTCCTTTTTCTCATAGAAATACAATGTCACAGCAATTTCACTCACTGTGAAAACATGCATTTCTTGTAATAATATTATTTGGGAGTAAGTTGTAATTTAGCTACTTTCTGCTAACAGCTGCAGCTGCAAGGCTGAATCCATAAGGTAACATACTCATTTGTGTCAAAACTGGATGAGATTTATATATAAGATACACTGGGTGCAGTAAGAGAATGTGAGTCTGCTGTCCTGGACTCTGCCTCAAACAGTGATTGGTGCCTAATGTAAAGCTCATCTACCATCATCTGCCTTTCTTTTCTATGGATTTTATGCATCCCTTGTAGGTTATTCTGCATCACCAGTCTGTCTATTGTCTGGTATCACAGGTGGGAAGTGCAAAGGGAAAGGGTCTAGAGGCCAAACCCCATCTTGTTCCAGGAGGTGGGACCATCCAGAGCTCCAGGAGTACAACAACACTCAGTTACTGTAGGAAGTCTAAGCAGTCCCAGTTGCTTCGTGCATACCCCATCTGTTGGGAGGTAGGATCCTCTATCAAGCCTTGCAAGCTAATCACATTAGCTGTCACTCTGTGAAAGTACAGTGAAAGCACTGCTTTTGGTCCCTGACATTGCTGGGACACACTTCTGCCATAAAAACAAATGTGTGGCCCTGATACAGACTCCAACAATCTCAGTTTTATTTATAGGTCATCTGATTTATTTATTGTCCCTTTTTTTTTTCTTTTTTATTTTTTGTGAAAGGGAATAAACACAATCCCTTGTGGATTATGATAAGTGTAATAAAATGAATCAGTGTGCAAGTAAAGCAGCTATGGGTTGGATGCTCTTTTAATTGCATCCTTGTGATATGAATCTTTGTCTTTTCTTCATCATTTGTATCTTTCTTCATCATTTGAAAGATGGTGGTTTCATTCTCTCTCTCTCTCTCTCTCTCTCTCTTACACACTCTCCATTAGCACCATCCAAATCCCTCACTTTGCATTAGAGGATCATTTTATTTATAACTAAGCAATGATGTAGTCATATGTATTGTTGCATATGAAAGATGCTTTCAGCTATGCTGGAAAGATGGAGATTCTGAGCAGGGTGCATTAAGGTTAATTACCTAATAATTTACAGTATAAAATGCAGCTGCAGACACTTTGATTTTCACTAATTGTGGCACTGAACAAAGTAAATAAGAATTTGCTCATATTCCAGCACTGTGAATGTGAAGGGGAAAAAAAATTCCTTTATGGCATTTCTGATGTCCTTTCTTTCTCCTTGGCTTCAGTGGCACATGAGCAGCCTTTAGTAGGGTATCATCCAGAGACTGGAGTCTCACCATATTAATTTTATAATGATTTTCCTTTCTTAATACAATTCAGATGTCAAATGTAGACCAGCTGATTTTATTGCATTATAGGATCTCAAACATGTTATGTTATAGAGGCAATACTAATAGGGTTTGATGGTGTTGGAAAGACAATTTTTTGGATCTCAGGACAAAGTGGAAAGATGAAAACCACAAGCATAAATTGAGAGCTAGAGAGACTCCTGAGTTACAAGATTTGCTCTTTTCCCTGAGACAGTACCAACAGCACATGGCCCCAGGTCTTCAGGTTGCATAAATCCATGTAGCTTCACTAGATTCCTAAAAATGGGAGAACACAAAATGAAATGCTTAATTGTCCTGCTAAGTGTAAGCCATTCATCCTGTATGTCTGCTCTCATGGGCTTCGTGATATCTGGGATCAAAAGCAGAGCCCTCACCCACGGTCATCCTCCTGAAGATATTTTCAGGTCAAGGGCTGTGGGGAGCTAACATTTCCAGCTCCCACTTCATGGCTTACTGATGGCTTTTTTTAGTGATTCTCAGATGGATATAATGAGCTCAGCTCTATGTAGGACAATTTGGAACAAAGGGACTGAGAGAAAGCATATTGAGCAAAGACAAGTAACTACAAGGAAAAGGATGATAATCTGTGGACCTCTGTACCTGTCCTGCCTTATCTCCAGCAAAAAAACATTCCATTCAGCCATTATAATTTGTTTAATATCTTACACTGTCAGAAACAAATGTTTTGGTTCATTCAAGGGGTTTATGTTGTAATTTGAAGTTTAAATGTTCTAGGACATGTAGCAACTTTATTTCCTATTTATTAGCTCAAGTTGTGCTATAGTGTTCCTCTTAATTTTCCTATGCTGAAATTTACCCCTCTGCATAGGATTTTGTGTCTCTGAATCCCCGGTTAACCCACCCCTCTGTATGGGAGTGAATTTCATTCAGCAGTTTGGGGAAAGGGCATTTTTGGTTTCTTATACTTTATTTTTTCCTGGATCTATGTAGCATAGCTGAGATAGAATTTGGGATTTTTCTGGACACCACAAATAAATGCATTTCACAATTTGTGGCAAGTATAAGGATCTTTTCTATTAGGTACAAAGTGTGTGAGAAAGCATTAATTACATTTAATAAATATTAACATTTTTAAGAATGAGCCACAGCAGCTTTCCAGAGTTGTGCACTCAGGTAAAAGCAGCACAGAGAGCAGCAGAAATTGAGAAACACCTCTCCTCAGCAGACGCCAGCCTTTCTTTACAGAAAGGATTAAAAGATCAGACTTCAACATTTCATGCTGCAGATGGTCAAATGCTTCACTTTCTTTTTTTCTATAATTCTTTTTGGTATTCAGAATCCATTCAGAAATTTTCCATTAAAGGCTTCTCAAAAGTTTCAGTCCAGAATGAAATAGGCATTCTTCTTTCAGCTGGATTCCAGTGTAATATTTTGAATTAAAAACTTGAGTCCTTTCAATTTCTTACATAGGAAAATGAGAGTTATTTGGGAACAGATTCCCCTCACTACTACCACTACCTAGCATTTTAAAGAAAGTTGTAACAAAGTCAAACAAGGAGAGCATAAAGATATTTATATTTTTTTGTGTGTGTGTTGTACTGCAGGAAAAGCTTGGCAGAAAGCAGAAAAGGGATGAGGACCTGGGGCTGGCTCAGAATTAATTCTTACTTATCAATATTTTTAAATACTCTGAATGAAAGGACAGATAATAAGAGGAAGGGTTTGGAGGTTTTTTTTTAGCTTGCTTGCTTTAGACCTCTTCCTCCAACATTTTCAAAGGGAAAGACTTAGAAATATGAGACAAAGAGAAGTTCTTAATTGTCCTTAGTTTTTCATGAGCTCTTAACTGTTCATCATTCCCCCAAGAATACAAAGAAGAGAAGCCCATGCTCCCCTGGGGCTCAGAGCTGCTCCCCAGGAGGATGCTGCCAGTGCCCCAACATCCTGGCCCAGCAGTAGCCACGTTCCCTCAACCACAATCTATTATTTGTACACATAGTAATGATCCAGATTCCATAACCCTTAATCACTCTGGGAAGTGCCTGCACACCCAGCAAATCCAAGATGACGACAAATGGCAGCACAGGGTGAAGATTAGAGCTTGCTAATCTACACATGAAATTAAATCTATACAATTGTATTTTGATTACATAAAAGTTAATTAGAATAAAAAAAAACAAAACAGAATGTATACAGGGGGTCTTGAATACTGATAAGACCTTTGTTTTAACATATAATAATGCTTTTGCTATTAAGAATCAAAACCTACTAATTCTTGATGTTTCATTCTAAACAAAATTGTTAAACAAAGGGTTTTATTCATTGAGAAGAGACCTTAACAAACCAGGCAGTCACTTCATCTTTAAAATACTGCTCTTGCATCCAGTGTTAAACTGTACAGTCTTTGTATTTAAAGGAAAATCAATATCATTGATTAAACAAAATAAAAGCTGCTCCATAAGAAACTATTACTAAATCTGTCTGTTGAAAAAAATACATTGTTTTTAAATCAAACTGATATAAATCAGTGTGAGTTGCTTATAACCAGGCATGATGACTAAAATGCACAATGAGAAGCAGAGAATTACACATTTTATCAAGAAAACATATGCCACTAGTTTGAAAAAGCCTCTTATGTCCTTCCTCCTTTCTCATGCAAACAGCTCTTTGCAGCAAGCAATTTGCTGGGGGCTTTATTTAAGTACAACATTTTAATGGATTTTTTTTTTTCCCTTTCCAGAAGATGCATACAGCAGTCAATCAAATTAGTGTCAAAATCCTTGCTGCAATAAAATAGCCAGCTTAGTACAATTCTTGAAGGCACAGCCTTAGATTTAGCTCTGTATGTCTTTATAATATGGCCATGGGCTTCCAGTCAGCAATACTTAAACCAAGCACCTTTTATATTTGAAGGAAATTTAGCAGTGCCAGTACTGCTGACAGAACTAAAGGGCTATTTTTCAACTTTAGTAGCACCATTCCACCCTAGCACCAAGTTTCTGGTTTAATAGTTTTATCAGTCTTACAGAAGCTGACATCAGATAATTAAACTGGCATCCAGATCACCAATGTAAATGTGCAATGGTACATTTAAAGGCATAGAATAAAGTAAATTATGACCTTGGCTGGCATAAACCAAAATTTTGTACGTAATTTCTTATAAATTTAAGGAGGTTCTTCATTAAAACAACACAGTTCCTTAAAAACCCAAACCTGTCTGTCAAAGATACTTCAATTATCCTTATTTTACAGTGTATTTCTTCTAGAAATAATAGTAAAGAAGGTGCTCTGAATGCTTTTATCTGAAGCAATAAACCTCCAGGATGTTCAAGTGTAATTAATTGCATTGCTTAAAAAGGAAGGGCTTCTAGCAGAATATACTGGCCTTGACATTTTTGTTATGCATAAGCTCTACTAGGCTTATGCCATAATTAAGGATCAGGATTATGTTTTCATTACATTCGTAAATTTTTCATTAAAACTAGAATAAGGAAAACTTACAACAAAAGCCAACACTCGAATAGAAGTGATGACACATCCCAAGATCAAGGTACGTAAGAAATGAGATAATGTCATAAATACATTTCTTTTACATTTGTCAGAAGAGCTAATGACTTGAAATTTTAAAAAGACAGTAAATACTCCAAAAAGCAAACCAGGGTTTTGCACTTTACATAAAATAATAGCAAAGCTTTCTTTTATAACACAGTTAAACCAAGGCAGTTTGCTTCTGAGTTATAAAGCAATTAAATGTTATTAGGCAGCTGCATGGATGGACGTGGTTACAGCCCAGTTTATGGCACTGTAAGGCAAAAAAAGATCTCGTCAGGTTTTCAGGGCAGAGTTTGTGTGTTAGAAACTTCTCTCTGTGTCTTAGGGAAGGGTGAGGTAACACCATGAGAAAAAGCTGCAAGATAACACGAGCTGGTGTCTGTTTTGCCAGATGTTTCTGCTGCTGCTCTGCTCATAAACAACAAGACATGGTTTATTTTTACACAGACAGGCTGTGGCTTCAACAGGGAGCTGAATCCTAAACACCTTATGCAGCTGAATCCATAGACATTGGTGAGGACAGGAAGATGGGTAAGAACTTAAGCATTTAACTGAAGAAATTATTTCCAAAGCATTCAGATTTTCAGATTCTCACTGGCTGGCATTTTTCAGACACTGGGCTGAAGATTTCTAGATATCTGGATTTCACCAGAGGTTTTTATAGAAACTACCTACAACCTTGAGACATTCCTGATTAAAGGGTTGTGGCTGCTTGTCCTGAAAAGTTACTTTTCTACTTCCAGTCTTCTATTTTAATCTGTTTAGCTCTAGACTACAAACAGATTATGATCCAAGATAATTTCCATTAGTAGTAGGATTTTTTCCTACTAATAGTATTAATGCTGATAGTATTACAGTATCAGTATCAGCTTTTCTTGTCACATGAGGTGTCTCTGACCATAGTCCTTGTAGCACTTACAGTCCTTCTTTAATAAGAAGGTATCTCTTCCCATAAGTAAGTAGAGTCATTTGTAAGCTACCTTAGCCTTGTTTACTTACTGTCAGGCATGTGGTAGTAGTTATGGCTCTGTAGACTGAATTTAAACATGTACCTATAGTTTTACTTTGGCCATGGAAGACACTGAGAGATGAACTGATGGAAGTAGGGAAACAAAGTGGTTTCCTAGTTGGAGACAATTTTCTGTAATCCCTTTCCTGTACTGTATGGCACACTCTTTGCCTTCTACTCTTTATTCTTATTTCTTCTTTCAGTGTGCTGGTCTGAAGAAGGGTGGCCTTAGGAAATAGTCTGAAGAGTATCACAGTAATCTGCTTTTTATTTAAGACTGCAATATCTGTGCATGCACAACACATTCAGAAAACCCTGGCAGAAGGCAGTGAGTAGAACTGTATGAAAGCAGTCAGCAGGATACAAAGGGGATGCTGAGCTCATCAGTGGCTCTATATATCTTTGTTAACAATCAGGACTAATTTTATTCCTGTGCTTTCTTTGTGTTGGCGAAAGAAGAAATATCAACCGAATTCCTTGAAGTGCTGCTTTCATTTCAGTCTAGATCTATGATTCTGTGATTCTAGGAATGCCTGAAGCATTCAAAAAGGACCAGGCAAACAGCTTTGTTATCATCATGGAAAGAGAGTGAAAGCCAGTCCCCCTAGACAGAAAAGCCCTTTTAGAAGATACTTCTCTGTATCCTTGATTTTAAGCCTGTTAATTTTATTTCCTTTGTATAGACTCTGTAGTCTTTATT